>VYXF01000175.1:0-24396 GCA_013397295.1 Polioptila caerulea
TTCCACAAGGATTGGGATGGCCCTGAGACTGAAACTTCCACTAGCTGGAATTCTTTGTGCCTTTGGAGTGTTAAAGATCTCCTGCAAACAGACATCAGGAACCTGGAGGGGGTGAGCTTTTATTCCTGGAGGATATGAGCCTCCATTAGTGTCCAGCTCCCTGTAGCTGGGAATGGGCTTCTGCCTGCTCACATTCTGCACGGATTGGGTTGGCCTCCAGACTGGAACTTCCACCACCTGGAATTCTGTCTGTCTTTGGAGTGTTCAAGACCTCCTGCAAACTGACTTCAGGAACCTGAGGGGGTTAGCTTTTTTTCCATGAGAAAAGGGGCCTCTATAAGTGTCCAGCTCCCTGTAGCTGGGAATGGGCTTCTGCCTGCTCACATTCCACACATATTGGGATGGCCTCCGGAATGAAACTTGCACCACCTCAAATTCTGTCTGCCTTTGGAGTGTTAATGACCTTCTGCAAACTGACATCATGAACCTGGGGGGAGAGCGGTCGGGAGAGGGGATTGAGCATGAGTCTCTGGGCAGAGCAGGAAGCTGCCTCACAATGGTGCTGCTCAATCTCCAGAGGACTGTCTCTGCTCATCACCTTTCCCGTGGCAATACTACAAATGTTTGAGGCCGAACATGCTAAGGTCTGGGCCTATGCACCCACCTGCAATGCTGAATCCAGCCCTGGTGTCCCCAGCACAGAAAGGACATCTGCATGTTGGAGGAGGCCACAAAGATCATGAGAGGAATGGAGCACCTTTCCTACAGGGAAAGGCTGAGGGAATTTATTTTGTTCAGTCTGAAAGAGAAAGCGTAGGCAATTTGGCTTTGGGGTGACTTTGTGTCAGCCTCCCAGTACCTGAAGGGGGCCTGCAAGAAAGTTGGAGAGGAACTTCTTTGAAGGGCATGTAATGCCCTAACAGGATAAGGGTAAATGGCTCCAACCTTAAAGACAGTAAGTTTTGACTGTATATTAAGAAAAAATTCTTTACTGTGAGGGTGGTGAGGCACTGGAACAGGTTTTCCAGAAATGTTGTGGATGCCCCATTCCTGGAAATGTTCAAGTCCAAGCTGGATGGGGCTCTGAGCAACCTGGTCTGGTGAAAGGTGTCCCTCACCATTGCACTTGGGTTAGAAAGAGATGATTTCTAATGTCCTTTCCAACCAGAGCCATTATCTGATTTTTTCCTCACAAAAACTTCCCAACCTAACAGGTTGCTCAATTAGAAAGCTAGGCCTTCATTTCACCTGCCAAAGGTAAAAGAAGTTTCACCTATTCACCAGGGTTTCACAACATCTATCAAAAAACTGGTTTCTGTATTACCTATGAAACTCAAATGTAAGAAAGCACATTGCCAGAAATCACGGAGTAAGAGAAAGTTCTCCTTATAGTCCTCATTAAGAAAAAAATTCAAAGGCGAAGCTATTTTTCTTTTAGAAAGTTGCTTCAATTGTTCTGTCACTGATCATTTCAAACGCAAGCACCTTAATGATGCTATATGTTCATCTCATGTGAGGGCAAAAAAATGATCATTCTTGTTTGATGATTTTGAAGTCTTGGAAATTGAGTTTGTAGGATTTTTTTCAATTAATCATAAAGGACCGGAGTATAAGACTCCATAACTGAGAACCATATTGGAAGGATTATAGTTTTCAAGTGATTATATCTGCTTCCCTTTCTAATAGCACATTTCACCGTCTGGGTAGAGCTCATCTGATTCCTTTTTACTTGTTATGTTATTATATGTGGTAGCATGTAATACATTAGGTCAGTCCTAGCCTGATTTATTAGTGTTCACATCTTTCTTGTTTGAAAAATGCTCCAATGTCTTCTCCAACCTGAAATATCATTGGAAGAGATCATTTGTTCAGATCTGCTGCAGAGATGGGAATAAGATACCATGATCAGAGAATCACAGAATGGTTTGGGTAGGAAGGGATCTTTAAAGATTATCTAGTCTAACCCCCCCATAGACTGGGACATCTTTCAATAGATCAGGTTGTTTAAAGCCCCATCCAACCTGACTCTCAACAATTCCGAGAAAGAAGCATCCCCAATTTCTCTGGGCAATGTATTTAACAGTCATGTTGAGAAGTCCCGTGTTCAAATCTCACTGTTCAGAAAATGGTCCCTGTTTATTATAGCGAAACCAATGTAGAAAAAATGCAAAACGAACAAATAATTCTCAGTTTGCTGTGTTATGGTCTTTTTTTATCTCCAGTTAATCCAAACAATTACTTTATAAATGCTGATTTCTTCACCAGTTTATACTCTTCCGTGGGAGCTTAAGTGCCTAACTGTTCAGTGTCAGCTATTTTACCTGTGGATGGAAGCCTTACTGTACTTATTTAATTCTATATACTTGTAACAATTGGTTCACCAGTACATTGTTTGGTTGTTTGGTGTTTATGTCCTCGTTTTCTCACGTGCAATGTTTGTGACCACCCTTCCACCGTCACTGTCGTTGTTCCTCGAGGCTCTGAGACTGTTTGGATCTCTTACAAAGGATGACATCCAATTATGTTGCTGTAGATAAATATGTGGAGGTAGTGAAGCGTAAAGCAGATGGAGGTCCCAAACCCTTGCATTGTATCCTGAGGCAGCAGGTTACAACATGAGATGCAGAAGCTTCATTACAAATGCACTGGAGGTGAGCAATGGAAAACTTAAAAGAGAGGGCAGGATAGGGGTGTGGATGATGTGATATATTCACAGGATTTGATTGTGTTTAATTATTTTCAGCCTGTTAGACAAAATATGCTTTACTTATGTTATGCAGATAACATTTGTGCCAGATGTAATTAATCTATCAGAGTCTGTTGCCAGTTTTAATCAGGTTGTCAGAATCTAAATTCTCTCGAGTCATAATGTAAACAATTCACAAGTTAACAAGTACTGTGTGAAACACTGAAGAATCTCCAGACATCTGTGAAGCCTTTAGTTGCAAAGCTTTCTGATTTCTTTTTTTAGTTTTCTTTTTTTTTAATTTTGGAACTCAATTGCTTCTGAAAAATTGGATTGAAGGCTCAAAATTTTTGAATTATGTCAGTCTGTTTCCAGGATCTTGACAAGTTCCTGGAAAGAGCTTATGTTTCACATTAAATTCCTACAAAATGTGATGTTTTTATATAAGATTTATTCACAGTTTTAGAGACAGACTCCAACAGGACAGACTTTTAATGCAGCCTTTTAATAGAATGTGAGATTTATTTTGCAACTACAGAGTGTTAACGCCCAAGATTCAATACTGCAGCAATACTTCTGAATCCACAAATCTGCACCAAACTCTTTATAGCTGACATTATTTACATCCTCTCCCCCCTCAAAAAAAACCCCCCAAAAGTATTAGCTTTTAGTTTTGTTTCAGAAAGTTTGGCCAGTCTTGTTTCATTTACTGCCATTATTTATTAATGGAGCCTCCCAGCACCCACTGACTGGTGAGGTAACCACTTTCAATGTAAAGTTCAGAACTTTGGATATTCTGCTAAACCTGTAAAGATGTTTTTATATACTTTATAGAAGAAAGTTTATGCAGTTTTCTTCAAGGCATACTTCTAAGCCATTCCACTAAGTTTTTTACTAAATAGTTTCATCCCTTGGCTTTAAAACTTAGATGTGGCTACCTTTTGGATCAATAATTTACCTGTGGAAAATCTTCACTTTGTTTTCAGTCAATTCATAAACGGAAAAATAGATATAGTTTACTTAATAGACAATTCCCCGCTGGATCCAGAGAATATAATGACCCTTTGCAATGAAGCTGTAGCAGTTTTTTATCTCTGAAGGAAGAAAAATTGGAGACTTGCCATTGCCATATAAAGCTGCATGTGTTAGGGCTGCTTCCAACTGAGATGCAAGAGGCCAGAATCAGTGTTGGAATAAATTGGCATGATGTCATTAAATAGAAGTGGAATTGTGCCCACTTATATCAACAGTCAATTTGAGAACATGTCCACACATCATCTTCTATGTTTACTTATAATGGAGAGTCTTCAAAGCCAGGAAGCCACAAATGACCAGAATTAATTCAAACACGTAATTTTTATTTCCCTGATCTGAATAAAGTAGATCTTGCTCCACAAATGTGCATGAAAAATATCCATACATCTTTAGCAATGGTTCTCCAAGTCACCTGTTGAGTTATTATCTGGATGAATTCCCTCTGCCTTTGGAAGGGGAGAGTTTTGATGCACTTTGCCTGTAACTGTGCTCTGATAGCAGGTATTACCATTCAGACTTCACTCATCTTCAAGTTGCAGTGCATATTTTGCAATGCGTTTACTTATAAGAGAAAACAAATGATCTGGAACAAATCAGGGTACTATAGACAGTGGTGACTCTCAATTATCAATGTTTAATTTCATTTCCAAGATGATACTGTTTCCTAATTGTATTATGCTTCCTAAATATTATGGACTTAACTAAGTTTATCAGACTTTGCTGCGTCAAATGAGCAAAGATGTGACCTTGTGTAGGAACCTATTAATATTAAAGGATTGTTGGATGCTTAATTAAAATGTTCCCAGTCCAGCATTGGCTTCCAGACTGCAGGAACTAGAATTACAGTCAGCATAGTCTGGCAGTTACTTGTTTCCTCAAGAAACAGGGCAACTGACAAAGAATGTGGAGACTGAACTATCTTTTTTCCCCTAGAGGTTTCCTGATGGGTAAGTTTGAGATTTGTAGAAATGTTAGGGAGATGCTGTTGGCCGGAGATTACTTTCTTGTGGTTAAAAAGGTGTCAATCTCATTTTTTTACACAGACAGAAAATTATTTTCAAGACTTGTGAACGTTTTATTTTTCTACTAAGGGACAAAAGTATTGGTGGAGATCTAGGAGATCTATGAAGATATACTGGCACTTTCTGTAGACCTTCCTTTTGAGTAAAAAATCCACTTGTTAATCTGTGCAAACCTTGCGTCTCAGGAGGTGAATTTTGTTCTAGTCCTCTCAACCGTGATGGCAAGTAAGTTATGATCTCATGATAGTGAATTCATACTCAGTTCTATATTTAACTAAATAAGTTTAAATTATGTAATCATGGAGGTTTCTTGGGCTGAAAAATTATTATTAATTCCTTTTCATTCTTTTTCCTTCAAAATCTATGCCCTTTCTAAATGATGTTAGGTTTAAGACTTTAATTCAAACTTTATTGTAAACAGACCATATTAGTTAACAGCAAAATCACTTTCTTATGTCACTGTAGAGAAGCATATTTCAAATAACCATGTATGCTAGGATAAACAAAATCACACGCCATACCTTTCCAGAAATATTTTGGTGTACATCGGAAATAATTTCAAAAGTAGAAATTTTGTTTGAGATTAAATTGTTCGAAGGAATTGGACGTCTGAGGCTCTGCCATGGAAAAGCTGGGGCTGAAGAGCCATCTCATAACTGCCCAACGCTGTGAGCGTGGAGGAGCCGCTCGGAAGGGCCTCGGTCCTGGGTCAGCTGGGGGAGTGTGGCTGCCAGAGTTGCACTGAAAGTTGCCACAACATTTCCCTGAGTTCACCGGAGTTTTGTGAGGGTAGATCATGGAAATATTGCTCTGACTTCTGCTAACAGGATGATGGAATGGGGCGCTGGTGTTCACTTCAGTTGATACGGTAACAGGGACAGAAATTGGAGAATTTATCTCCAATTTCTCCATCAGGGTCCCCTGGGGGGAAAAAAAAAATAAAGACAAGAATTTTGTATGACCCAAAAGACAATGACACTGAAAGGAGAAAGAAAAGAATAAGTGAAGCCCTCTGTCAGGGACAGATCTTGTTGCAGACCGAGAAATTGTGTAAGTTTTAGAAGGACCTCCAGAGATACTCTCAGCTACAGACTTAAATCTTGTAAGAGCCATGAAATATTGTTTCCCAAGTAGAGAAAACTCTGTGTTCCTTATTTGTTTATAAATATATACTCTGTTGATTTTTAAAATTATTTTACTTAAGAGTTCCCATATGCAGATCTTGGTAGAGGTAATTTCAAGTCTTCATTCTACTTTATTGGAAAAGAAAATAGAACCAAGATTTTCACCCTTCCATAATGCTATCTCATTTATTTGTGTATACAGAATATTATTGTGATTTTCTGTCTTTCCTGTGGGAACAGTTTCACTTTAATGAATATTCATTAAGTGGAGAAAATTACTTTGTAGTCATTTTTTTAGGACACCTGTACGAGAGGTGAAAACTTGAGATCTCCTTTAAATTTACTTAGTAATAAAAGACTTTTTGCAGTACATGGCTCATGCAGAATACCTAATTTAGCTCATTAGCACTCAGCAGTAAAGTGGCAGACCTCAATTTCTGTTGTGAAGCAAGCAAGCAGACAAACATGAACTTAGGTTTCCTGCGAGTTAACTGTCCTGTCCTTTTCTCTCCAAGTGTGTTATTTCACATTTCTCTCTTCTGTGATTCAAAGATTTTTCAATCCCTCTGGTCATTTTCAATTAAAATTCTGCAAATAAGGTGTTTAATTCCCAATTATTTTAGATGAGAAATTCTGAAAGATGTTACTTTCACGTTAAGTCAAAATTTATTTTTAGAATCTCGTTTAGTCATCATAAAGATGAAATAAGGAAATATCAAGCTATTGTGTAATCTGTTGCTGCCATCAAAAAAAAGAGCCATCTCATAACTCAAAGTGAGGGTTTTTTGCACAAGGATACTCAGCAAGTTGCAAGGAAGAGAGAACAGAGAGCAGCTGCCATTTCAGATGCATGTACTGCTTAAAAGCTGGCTAATATCTTATTAAGGATCTGAATTTGATAATTGGATTTGATTAGTTAATACATAGGTATTTTATGTAATTACCAGGGCTAGTGACTAGGATTAAAAATCTACAGAAGTGAAGGTTGGCAAAAGATAAAGCACGTGTGTGAATCTTATGTAACACGGTTGAAAATGTGGAACTTTTTCAAGCCTTGGAAGATGAAGCTTTGGTTAAGGTAGAGATTAGGCAAAAAATCAAAACCTTACAGAAAGTTCCTTTTCTTTAGCCAAGGACCTGATGCAGAACTCCCTCAGAGGTCATATTCTAGGAGGCCTAATAGAAATTTAGTTCCGTGTTGCATTTTGGAGATGTGCACACACTATTCAGAAGGAAGGGGGTTTTCCCCAAATAGGGAGACATCTCTTCTATCAATGAAGATGAATTATATGCTCCAGTCTCTGTATTAGGGATCCACAAAATTCCAAGAGTTGGCAATAAAATGGTCAGAACTTAAAAAAGCTGGTTGCATATTCTAAATGGACCTTTTGCAGTATTTTGGTAATATAGATGCACTCCTGAGTTAAAAACAATATTGCTTTGTAACATAACACATAAATATAATGTGCTGAACAGTATAAATTGGGGGGGGGTAATATTCCTCTATTTTTTTGCTTAAAAGAAATGGAATGCTGGGTTTCTTTTACAACCTACTTTTTTCTCATTATTTTTGACTGTTGCTCTGCCTAATTTGGAGTTTGCTAGATGATGTATTTTGTTGGGGATCACCAAAGGAGACAGGATAATTGAGTTACTTTCTTGAGGAAGAGATTTTCTTTGGCTAAGAATTAGATTTATGCCTTAGCAGAATAGGGTAACATTTGATGTATCTTCGTGGTATTCATATAGAGATGCAAATGTGTAATTTCCTTTAATCCTGCATAAAATATTAATTTTGTGCCCATCTTTCATCTTTGTAGTATACTGGATTGATGATGAAAATTTGAGTGAAAACTTCAAATGCTATGCTTGTTAAAGTACTACCTGGATCCAAGGTAAATCTATTTCTGTTATGACACCATTGATTTACTGTTTCTAATTAATTGTAAACCTGCATTTTAATTTATTTACATTTTAATGACAGAATGTGAAAGAATAAACTGAAGAAGGAAGGAGGGAAGGAAGGTGCAGAAGGAAGGGAGGAAGGAAGGAATAAGGAAGTTGTGGAAGGAAGGAAGGCGCTGAAGGAAGGGAGGAAGGAAGGAATAAGGAAGTTGTGGAAGGAAGGAAGGCGCTGAAGGAAGGGAGGAAGGAAGGAATAAGGAAGGTGTGGAAGGAAGGAAGGAGCTGAAGGAAGGGAGGGAGGAAGGAAGGAAGGGTCTTATGAATGACAAACATATAATTTATAACCTCAGATGCTTAGTTTGCTCCAATGACTCCAGCACACAAATATCTATTTCTGTGATGGGATACTGTCCATAGAGAGAGATGTTCTAAATTTTACTGAAAAGAAGAATACAGCTGTCAATAACCTGAGGAATTGATACTAATGAATTAAATTTTTTTTGTGAAGCTCCTTTCTCAGTCCTTAACATGTACAGGCTTACAACTTTAAATATTCAGCTCAAGGTTTAAAGCATGATGTCATTTGCAGCTGGTGGGATGTTATTCCTAGAAGAGTTCTGACAGTACACTGCACTGTGCTGATGTCACTTAACAAGCACTTCAAGAAAAATCGTCTTTCCAGTGTCCTCTGGAGGGATTATGTATTTTTCTCCATTTCTTAATAAGACTTTTTGAATTCTAGTTTAATTAAAACAGAGAGTTTACTTAAACAATGACTTTCAAACTTATTTCAACAAAAAATAAACAAAGATAATGGTTTATTTTTTAACTTTGCCATTGGTTATCACTGCATTTTTCTTATGGCAGTCAAGAACTAGTAGCAATCTTCTTCTGACACTGAAGATGATGTTTAAATCTCTGGAGTATTTAAAACAAGAGACAGCTTCCAGCATGTCCTGGTGCCATGGAAACCAGTATTTACTCTGATATATCAAGAATAACCTGACATCTGGATTTGTCAGTAGTTTTGCATTTTGCATAAGGAAACACGCAGTCATCATAGCATGACATTGCAGTGAAAAAAAGACAGAATTAAATCAAAGAAAATCCCACATTATTAGATAGAAGCAATGAAGAGTTGTTGCTAAATTTTCAGTACGAGAAAATTTCAAAGTGATCTGTAGTAAATGATATTATGTAGAGTTGTAAATGTGTAGCTGTTGGATGAATCCCTACACTCAGCATCTTAGCAGGGTTTGCTCCCTCAGGGACCAACAAATGAACTCTCTTCTATATTCCTTCCTTTTAAAAACACTGTGGGGGGTGACAAGGGCTCAGAGCTGGAGAGAGGGGAGAAAGATGTTTGGATTTCTGCACACCTGAGGAAACACGTGCTATTCTAACTCAAAAAACTCATTGGTTGCTGAAGGATTACACCTGTGGCTACCCAATTTCCATTCTGACTAATATATTTCTACCAAGGTGGAGATAACAACTCAGCATGAGCCTGAATGAGTTCAGCTAGAGGAAGAAGGAACTTGCACTTACCCCTCTGGAAAAGGTTTCTGTTAAGATTATTTTTACTGGGGTTTCAATTGAGTTGCATCTGATATAAATAGTACAAAAAACCATAGCTACACTTCAGGCATCTCCTTAAAAGAATTAGGAATACAAATTCCTTTCCTGCTGCATGTGAAGATAATGAAACCCAAATTTTGAAAATGGTCCCTCTTATTTTGAGTAGTTAGATAAGTTTTCACTAGAAAGCCATTTTGACTAAGAACAGATTAAATCACAACTACTTTGATATCCTTAGCCAATTTATTGTAGGAGTGCTACAATAAATGATATTACAGGTGGTAATAAATATCTGAATAATTGCTGTACTTTTGAATTTCAATTTATATTTTAAACAAAAACAGTGATAGCTTTTTTTTGGTTGTGCTTTTTTTTCTTTCCCATTGCTTGAATATACTTGGTCAGTTTAAAATGGTGACTGAAGCACAAAATAGGTCAATGGTGTTAACCATGTTTTCTGTTAACGAAATACGACCTAATTAAATGAGTGTTCAAAAAATTTTCCACAACAAAAATAGCAAAATTGGTTGCTCCGAGTATCTCCAATATAGATTTAAACCACCAAGACAGAGTCCAGGCTCAAAGTGGCCAAACTGTTTTCAGCCCTAGGTGCTGGTTATGTAAAAAACAAAGGTCTTGCATTTCTATATAAGATGTACACAGTGAAATTTTAGAATGGAGAAGGGCTGAACACTTTACCTCCAACATTTTTCTCTAGGAAATATTCAGACAATTAAGTCACCTTACAACAAAATGATGAACAGCCTCATGGTAGCCAACTATACCAGAACAATGAGCATTTAAAACTTCAGATAAAGGAACTAAAATTGGGGTGTTAAAGCATGTAAATGTTGAGCAGTGCTATAAACCATCATCCCACTCTTCCCTGACTGCATAAGATAGGAAAGTTCCTGTAGGGTGATAGGCTGGTTGGTTTGTAGTTTCTCAGTCTGACAACATTGTCAGTGCTGAATATGCGGGCTTGGCCCAAAAATGCAATAAATTGCATGGCCTCAAATTGCAATGAGATATTTTTCATACCTTTTCAGACTAAAACATTGTAATAATTTTGTCACTGAATGATGATGTATTAGAAAACACTTATTTTTATGGACATTTAAAATTTGGGTGAATTAAATGCATAAATTTTTTTGCTAGGCTTCAGTCAGCACTTCAATTTTCTCTGCCCTTTATTGATTTCTAGTTTTTCATTGCAGGTTTGCTTTTAGATTATCTAAGGGAAATGTCTCATTCATGAAAGAAGGATGGTATTCATGATTACAAATGTTTCTTGGCACATTGCCCATGCAGTTAGAATTGTTCCTATCTTGTTTCCTAGTGAATTAACTCTGGGTCAATCATTTAAATCAATGGATTAGTTGTTGGCCACAGAGAAAAAATATTTTTTTCAGATAAAGCTATTTTCTGTATGAGCTACATATGTGAGCGTGTGCATATGTCTCTGTCTCTTCTCTTAAGAATAGTTTTGATGAACAAAGAGGGAAAGAAACCATGGGGAGAATTATGGTCCTTGTGTAGTCAAAAAAAAATTACCTTGGATTCTGATTACTTCAGAGACAGCAAATATAGAAAGGCATAAATGTAATAAATATAATAAATATATAATAAATATATAAAATAAATAAAATCCCACCCTTTCATAGAGAACAATTTTCTCTAGGTATTTAGTTTCTTTAGAAATCAGCTTGGCAAAAATACCAAAATACACAGCATTCTACAGGAGATGCAGGAAGTTAGCTTTGCAATATTGATAACTGCAAATAACTTGTTTAGATTCTCAAGATGTATTGGAAATATTTAGGAACCTATGCAGGCTTGAAAGTTGACAGAGGACAATTTCTGTTCTTGTGAGATTTATAGCATAGGTCTATAGCTGCTGTAATATAATTGAGGGAAGAAAAATGGTCCCATATTATGGAGGTAGACATTTTGTGTTACATTTTCTAGTATTGCACAGGTAATCTGTTTTTTAAGAACAGTAAACTTGTTTTAAATTTTTCTCCTATATAAGAGTCTTGCAATACAGCCACACTTACATAGAAAACATTGGTTTTTAGCTGTGTGGGTTTTTTTACTCTAGGCAAGGGCAGAAAAATTGAGATGCATTTGAAACACTTTTTTTTTGGCCTATGAAAAATGTCACAAAGAATTTCACAAAGCAGAAAGGAAAAGGTAAACAGTTCTAATAATAACTCTTGATTGGTGAGAATTAAAGTGAATTAACAAACACTAATTGCAGTTATTTATTTAAAAGTAAATTTTCCTGACACAAGTTAGTGATGCAAATGCCTCTGACTTGCAGAAAATAATTTCTCACACCTCAAGGATGAGAAGCAAAATGATGATGCTCAAATCAGAGTTTCTACTTAGCAGCCCAATTCTTGCAGGTAAATCTTGAGTTACGTTTGTAAGGAACTGTTTTTCTATGATCTACTGCAATGAAAATACTTTTAACAGAAGCTAAACAGTTTAGAATAAAAGATATAGAAGAGACATAGCTGGATGAGCAAGTGTTTTGTCAACGTACATGTGGATAAGAACCATCTTAACTTTGTTGTTTTTCCTTTTTTCATTGTCTACTGGTCTTCTTTTAGTTCAAATAACTAATTTAAATTGGCCACCTTTCACATTTTTGTCCTTTTCTTCTAATTCTCCTTGCAGAATGCATTGAGTTTTATGTATAGAAATTCTCTCAAATTCTATCCTAATAGTCACTTATTTCAAGAAATTTGGTTTGATGTGATGTCTAACATTTTTTATCATTTTGAAAGGCTCTGTGACTTTCATGTCTGTTACAGGAGAAGGTCAGATAGTTTATAGAGACAAATTCTGCAAGTGCAGAGAATCTTGGTTTAGATTATATTTTACATATGTCAATAAAGTAGTCTGCAGTTTTGTATTTTTGGGGTATAACTGGATATATTTCCATATGACTCCTTCCTGATGATCAGGTTTTGTACTCCATTTTTATTTTTAAACTCAATAAATATTAATAACATTTCCTTTTGATTCGAGCATATTAGATCAGCATCTTATGGGAAACTGGAAATATGTAAAGGTAAGTGAAGTTTAAACTCTTCATGTAATTTTGAATAAGTATTTTTGGGTACTAGGATCAATAGATTAGACTATTAATGACTAACACCATCTTCTTTGCTGACACACTTCAAAATTCCTACTTACATACTCAATGACATACTAAATTCCTGCTTTAACTTAATTATGATATTCTGTTTTGAACATGTATGCATCTCTCTAGCTCATGACAATTCCATGAACAAACTTTCCTTTCTGCTGAATCCTAATACAAAAGTTTAATTGAATATTGTTTTTTTTCACCGGAAAAGAACTGATGTTGTCTGTTAATCATAGGAAATCAGATTTTCAGAATGCTTTCTGTTGAGTACAACTCCAGAACTAACTGGAAGTGTAACTGCCTAAGGGTTCTGCCAGTTCCAACAATCAAAACTTAATTAAGCAATACCTGCAAAAATTTGTAGAGTAGGTAGCACTTCTATAGGAAGGCATTAGGGCAATAAAATCTCTGGATATCTAAGAAGCAATGGTAATAAACCAGACATTAACTGTGATGAAGTTGTTGGCATCATTGCCTTTTTTGACTGACTGTAGAATTTGCCAGGTTTGGATAAATTAGCCTTTGAGCCATAAAATGTTTATTAAGTCTCCAAAAGGACCACCTCAGTTTTTTCTTCTGCTATGTACAAGGTACTCAGAGATGCTGTCTTGGAGCTATTGGCTGATGGAGTGTTTATTGATGCTACAACAATTGATATTTGCTTTTTTATGCTCTGTGATCGCTAAATAAGAAATAAAAACAAAAAAACAAGGAATTCTTCACTTGAGTATGTATGATGCTTTAGAAAGCATGAAAACCACTATACCTCTTGAATTTAGGAGTTATAATAGCTTAAATACTGCATTATTTATTAACATTTTCTGGTTGTTTTGCTATTCTATGACTAAATAGAGAATTATGCCTGATGTAATATATGAAAATATATGCATCTTTTTCACTAATTAATTATATGGTTATTAAATGCATAACCATTTTCTTACAGTTTTAATATCCATATTTAAAATAATTTTCTTCCTCTGTGTAAAGTACATTCACACGTATTTTTTAAATTCTTTATAGTATGCTGTTAAAAATGTATTTTACAGAAAGTTTTTAGCTCTTCTCAACTATAGCTCCTATAGGTGGTACTTTTAGTAAAAGAAATATTGGGTTAGGGAGTCCCTGGATGTACTTTATATTTTATATGATGGAAATCTAGGAAATCATGACTTTAAAAGGCCTCAACAAATAAAATATCATTATTTTTTTTGTTTCTTATATTTTAGAACTAATATTCTATGATATTAAAACCGAACACTCTTGACTATTCCTAAGTTGTCCTTGTTTCAGCTCCCTTTCAAATTACTTGTAAACTGTTCTTTTCAACTGTCCTTATAAAAATGCAGCTTTATTTCTAGCATTCATTTTCAATGTCCTTTATATTTGCTTATTGACCTTATAGAGAAATTCTGCATTGAATTTTTGATTGAAACCAGTCTCAGCAGGTTCCTGTATGTCTGCTGTCCTTTTCCCCTGCTGTTAAGAGGCTGAATCTCCCTTTTCCCAAATATGAATTCAAACAGCACATTTTGTTGTGAAGAGAATTTATGTGCAACACTCTTGTTCTTCAAGAGCACAGAGTTAATAAAGCCAGTTTTCTTGAGGAAACTGTCATAAAATTATTACACTACTTCAGAATACTTTGGAAGTTTTGTTGAAAAACATACGTTGTTGTTATGGAACACTGGGGTTAAAGGTATTAATTGCTTTCCAGTTTTTAATCTTACCTGGGTTTTGGGTTGTTTGGTGTTTTTTTATTGTTATTTTTGTTCATGTGCAAACCTACTTCTGTAGAAAATGAGAAATTGTCTGTATCAACCACTGATCCCTGAATGTCAGTGCATACTGCAGTGAATTTTTTATTCTTGTTTCAATTGCTGGTAAACTTGGGGTTATCTAATGTTGGTTTATTCTTAAAATGCTGTTAGAAAAATCCTAAACTTTGTAGGCCAGGCAAAACTGTTTCTTATCAGAACTTATTGCCTATATTGTTTGTCAAACAATCCCTGTTTTTAGTTGTGTAAATCTTCACATGTGGAGATGACTGAGAAAATTAAACTGGAAACCTTGAGCTTGCAGGAAAAACTCAGCTTGGTAGGCACTAAGGTCTATGAAAGACCAGTCTGTAGTCCTACACTTAAATGTCTTTAATATCCAGCAAGCCACAACTGTAACATGCACTAAATTATTCTTGATAAAAAAGAGGATTTTTTTTTTTTTTTTTTTTTGCATAGCAGATTTAGGACTACCCACTTTTATTGTAGTTTTCCTTAGCTTGTAGGTATTAAACAGGGGCTAATCCTGTAATATCCCTGTAAATAGGGATCATGTGGACTCCTCCTTGTAGAAATATGACACTTTTATTAATATTTTTAAAATTAAATCCTGCCTGTATTCTTCTGGGCTGCCAACAATTTCTTAAATAAATTTATTTCTGGAGTAAGAAACTATAATTACAAGATCAAGATAGTACTGTGATAAATTTTTGGCCTTCTTACTCAAGTCCTGTCATATTTACAATGTAGCACAGTTTAGAGTGATTTTCCCCCTTCCCCACTGGACTATTGCAATATGCTGTGTGTATATTCCAGATCTTGTATTGGTGAGACAAACCTACAGTAGTTTTCCTTGAAATAGAAATAATTTCTCATTATCAAATGACTATAAACTTTATGAAAAGCTGTAACATGAGAAGATAATGCTGCTTAACCAGCAGTATTAAGGGGGCTGGCTAGACAAAGAAAATTGGATTTAAAAAAAAAAAATTGTAACAGTGTGAATCTTAACAAAATATTGCAAAAAATAAGCAAAATATTTCCATTTGACTACCCACTCTTTGGTTGAAAGAAGATTAAATGCTTCCATAGAATTTTAATTCTGAAGTAGCTCAAACTTTGGAGAGGTCTTAGTTTAGAAGCATCATGTGTCTAGAGGTAGGTTCTCTCATGTTTCTTACACATTTACATGTTTTCATTGATGCTGCAATGGACAGAAATATGTTGTTGTATCAGCAAATCTCACTGGTGAAAGAAAATATTGCAGTAATTCTTTGTTTCAAGTGTTATTTCAGGATAGAAGATATTGTGCTGTGATGGAATACGTTGCAGATGATTGTATGTTTTGCTTATTTTGTTTTATATGAAATTCTTAGAAATTATCAGTTCAAAAACCAGAAATTATAACTTTATAAGAAGTTTTCCTGAGTTCTAGCTGGATCAGAGGAAGGGATGGTGGTAGTGTTACCGTGAGATTAATAGTAATTTTGTTTAAAATAAAAAATAAATGGTATTGATTCTTATCCTTTTGTTGTAAAGGTAAATGGAAAATCTGTGTGTATTCTATGTGTGTATGACTGATTTTACCATGTGACTAGATAGGATTATGGGATAATAGAAGAATCTTTCTATAGGGCTGAGGCTGAATTCCTGTGAATTACATTTAATATGACAGACTGCTAAATTTGGGCTTTTTTATAGTCCTAAATACATTGCTGTAAAATTCTTCACTGGATTAGCTTTACTTTATTTTAAGGTCACCTTTGCTCTGATTTTAAGATCGTATATTTCTCTAGTGTGTATTATTAGAAGGCTTTCTTGTTGAATTTTAGTCCTAGACCTTGACCTAGCCTGGCAATTCATTATCTTCTAATCCTTGCATGTTCTGTTTGTCTCTATACCTTTTATTGCAGCCATATTTGGAAGAATCATAATGTATAAATATATAGTTTAATAAAATACTAATTTGTTTTTATGAGCGACTTCTTCATTTACTTTATTCTTATCTTTCTCCTTAAAAAGCTTGTGTCAAGCTTGGTCAGTTTCTTAGAAAATTCAAGATGTCAATGATGTTTGAGAAAATCTTCTTGTTCTTTGTTCTTCCTTTTGCAGATGGACATATATATGTGGTTTCCAAGTTATCAGTCCAGATGTGGATACAATTTGTCATTTCTTTTCTCTTTCCATATATATTTTTCATGTATTGTGGCCACTTTTTTTCTTGATGTCATGAAGATCATTGTGATGTAGTTTTACAGTCTATTATGCAATTAATTTTTGCGTACATAAAAGGAATGATTAGTTTGCTGCCTCAATACTCCCAGCTAATACACTCTTGTAGGTCAGTCACATGCTCAAGCACATTCCCAGTAACTTACTGTGCACAAACATAAATAGTGGGTGTGGCTCTGTTGGTTTTTCCCTGCATCTAACAGTTACAATGGACTCCAGTGTCTAAAACATCATATCTAAACCCATACATTTATATATATATGTGTTATTCAATATTAATTAGAATTCAAATGCCATTGCTTTTATTGCAGTTGCTTTTCCAGCTATTCAATATTGATAGAGCACTGATGATCTGCAAAATCTGTTCAAATTGTTTGCTATAATTCTGATGTGCCCTTCTAAAAGCTTATTACTGATTGTGCTTGAAGATGATGCCAGGAATTTTAAACCAGCTGATTCTAATTTAGTCTTTCTTTCTTTGAAATATTTCAGTTATTTTCCTTTGTCTTTGAGATAAGTGTTATTTGGTACAATACCCTCTGAATGTGGAGCAAGGGCCAAGCTGTCTCATGGTGACTTCTAACATTTACATTTTTCCTAGCAATAGTTCTCTAAACTATGTTTATGCACTACACATAAAATGGATAGTCTAGGTTTCAAGGATGGATGAGTACTGTGTTTTATTCTCAGAATAAAAAACTAGTGGCCTTGAATACTGAATGACTTCAAAATGCCCACTTGGGGATCCGTGATCCTTATGTTTGACTGGTACCACTAGGAATACAGGAAGAGTAGGAATTCTTTAAGTGATTTACTTTTCCCTAATAAGAATAAAGGGGTTTCATTTTTTGTTTCTTCTAGGTTTCTGTTTCTGAACTGGAATGGAGTCCCACTGAAGTTGCCAAAAACCAAGGGCCACTAAGGGCTACTTAACTGGCATGAAGCCACACTCTTTGTAATCCAAGGAGTTATTCTGTTGAGATAAACTTTCAAAATCGTCTTTGGTGTCTTCCCTACCCTTACCCGCATCAGAACTTTACACCTTTTGGAATTTCAAGTCAATAATGACTGTCAATTTCTTAGATTTGTGAGACAAGAAGTTTTGATGGGTTGTTAGGCAAACAAGTAGGGAGGTTACTTCATTGGAATGCTGAAAAAGCTGTAATTTCTTCTGTAGTAGAGAAGCCAAATTAAAAGAACCATCTATCACTGTTCTAAAGAGCTTGTACAAAAAGAAATAGAGCAAAATTTCAATATTGAGAACTAGGGAGGATATTCCAGTTCCAAGTAGAGGTAATACTTTTTGAAGTTAGAGAATAGATGTGTGTTAGAGCTTTTTGATAAATAACTAAATTTAGTGCTCAACTTGAGAAATTAGTAGGAATGTTTTGCAGACTGCTGTACTATATTTCAGTGCTGACCTGGAAAACCCCTCTTTTTTGTTGCTGTTTTTTTGTGACAGGTAAGTGCCAGAGAAAGAAGTGTGTGAAATTACTACGGTTTTGATTAACACCTTGATTTGGTTTTTTTTCCAGCTGAAAAATACCCACAGAGTACTGCTTTGTAATAAGATGTAGCACTAACAGCCACAGATGCAAAATGTGCACACGTGCCTTGTTAGTCAGCCAGCGTTCTGTTTGGTGTTCCGCACTACCTGAATTCATTACCACTGCTAAGGTGCTTTCTTATTTTTTGCAATGGCTTAAAGCTGGTCTCTAGGCATAGGTAGGTTGGAAGATGTTCAGTTAAGATGTATATCCTGTTGAATTCTCTGTCTTGTAGCCAAGTCTTGAAAGGTTTGAGATGCTCTATCTGCTTTGGCTAAATTTCAGCCACCACAGCTCTTTCTCTCGTTTGTGTTTAAGCCTTTGCTAAACCTTTCATGATTTCAAGGACAGTTTTGCACTTGAGACTGAAGAGTGGCAGAACCTACCACTGGCACTGTAGATACTCATATCTTTCTCCATGTCTGTGTTGTTGTCTCCATCAGAGTATCAATATTTCTTTTTTCTCCATCTGTTGGACTTCCTGATACGGAGTACTTCATGTATGAAGAAGAGAAAGACCCATCTGAAGGCCTGAAACTCAGGTTCTTGGTTTAGTGCTCCTTTTTATTTCCTATCCAGCAATAAGTCATCAACCAGGTAAATAGAAGGCAAGGGATTTGACTTTCCCTCCCTTCTTTCCATTGTGTTTAGGAGAGACACATTGTATGTCTACAGCCTTTGTCTTCATGTTTTCATTTAATTTCCAGTACTCCATGAAATTAAACTAACAGGGTACAAAAACTTTTACTTTCCAGGAGTGCTCACAACACACACACCAAAAAGGCCATATTTGACTGAACTGGCACTGAGAGATTTCTAAGGAAATCTGCTTTCTAGAAGTATTCTCCGACTGTCTTATTTTCCAGCAGTTTATTATTTCAGTCAGGTCAAGCACAGCCTTTTCTAGGTAGAAATTGGTGAATTACACTTTAGTGATTGGATGCTGTTGGGTAGAAAAATTGTCTAATAAAATGCATTTGTGTCCAATGTTGTTTGACATCTATCAGAAATGCCACTTTGTTCCGTACTTTCATGTAACTTGTATCTATTACATGCCTTTTTTTTTTTTTCCTGAACTTCTGAGAATAATTTCACTTTGATTTTTTTTTTTTCTTCTTCCTTGAATTGGATTGCTTAGAAATAGGTCTGAAATTTTGAAAGATGCCTGAGCATTCTGAATGCCCGATTTTCCATTAATTTCAAATCACATAAGTCTTTGAAAAAGCACAAAGGCTAAGTTACCCTAGGGTGACATTTCAAATTTGCTGAGGTTGATGGTAGAATCTACATTGATTTGAGCAAGACTAAGGAGTTTCCCCTATATGGTGCTGGCACTTTTGACTAAAATAGTCAAAAATCCATCTATTTGACAAAAACAATGAAGCAAGTCTTTAATATTAAGGGAGACGATCTCTGTTCATCTGAATGAAGTTAGCCTCATGCATAAAGGTAGGCATTTTCAAACTTTCACTGTGCGAGAGACTGAGAAAAAGTCAGTTTTGGTCTCATTAGAGTGGGAAAACTTGCCTAGATTGTCAAGAAGTGCAGTTCTGAATTTGTGTGAAGCAGAGAGGACTTGACATTTCTCTTTAAATCTGTTGTGGTTTGGCTTTATTTCTGTGAACCTAATTTGTAAAAGGAAAGGTCAAATGATCTCAGAAGTAGATGTCTGTCTTAAGGTAGGTAGGGAGTGAGTGTAGATAGCAGAGCCATTTACACTGCAAGCTTGCAAAGAGAAAGCCCTAAGAAAATTCAAGTGCAATTTAATAGGGATTGGATTTTCAGTTGGAAGTATTTTGCTTTACACAAATGTAGTCCTTTCCAAAAAGTTTAAAAGGCATAACTGAAGTTGCTTTTGACAGCAAGTAAACTATATGCATAAACTCCAATAAATGCTATATTTTCTAGGCTCCAGCATGGCCAGTATTGTTGTAGAGCAATTTCTGACAGGTATGGATAAACTTTCTTAATGTACTTTCACTAGATGTGAGGGCCAGAAAACTTCATCATCTTCTGAAATATTAAGTGGCAAAATCTTTTTTTTGGATTTTATCCCTTATTGAGGAACATCTATTTATTTACTCAGTTGAAAGAGACCCACAAGGATCATCATTTGTAATGTATGTATGTAATGATAGAGTTATTTTTTTAATTAAATATTTTTTATGCCACTTATGTATCTCAAGACCATTGAAAAGATGAATAGAAATAATGTTAACCTATCCTTTACTTTGATAAGCTATTCTAGACCTGTTTTCTATGCGTTGATAGTTTTAAGAAATAATAAAGAAATGCGTCCTTCTCCTAAGATTACACAAAAACACCCCAAAGAACTGCACATGCCAAAGGAAACCTTAGGTCATTAAGCTGATTGAGGCATAGAGAAGTGCTTTTAAATTGACAGGGAAGAAAGTTAACAGTTGAACTTTTCATTGCTGAGCTGAGAAACAAATCCTAGAATGCCAACGTGTGACTAATGAAACTGCAAGCTGAAAAAGATCACATGACTTTGTGTTCTACCTTTTGTTTGCTCTGCAGATATTACAGAAACCTTTTAAAAAACAGCCCCACTGTGCTCTTTCTTTTGATTCCTTATACATTAGGATATAATATTCACAATGTTTCCGTCTACCACCCTCTTTATAGTTGTAACTTGTAGAGCCTGATTTCAATACCACACTGCCTCGATAATGTATAAGAGTTCTGCATCAAACGAGCAATCCTATTGCTCAATAAAAGCATTCCTCTACCAGTTCTCTTGTTTTTAATGTTCATGTAATCAATAGTAGTGATAAGTGGGTTTTTTTCTGGTTTTGTATTTTGGCCTAGATGGAAATTTAAAAAGTGCATTGGGAAAACTCTTTCAGTTCCATTCAGAAGTATATACAGACATCTATTAAAAACCATAAAATCAAATTTTCCACATTAAAGAAACCTATCTCCAGATCTTGTTTTTATTGAATTAGAAGGTTGATTAAAATGAGGAAATACTTCAAGTGCTACAGGTTTTACTATTTTTAAAATTAAATCAATGATATCCAAGTATATTATCGTGTTGTGATTTATCATTTTGTGATTTAGAGACAAAAATGGTATAAGAAAGCTATGGGACAACATTTTTTTTTTCTTTTGGTAAGAACTTGCTAGAAAAGTTTTAGCTAAAATCTTTCAATCTGTCAGTATCTATTTTGCTTTAAATTGCAGCTCAAATATGAATTTGTTGCTTGAAACAATTTTCAGACAAATTTGAGACATTAAGACTGCATGAACAGTACATCAATTGTGGGATGCAAAAATTTAAATGACCAAGTTTCACAAGTTTTCTCCTTTCATGAGTTTTTTTCTTTCATCCTTTTATTTTTAGTTAGTTTTTATAAACTACCAAGAAAATACAAGAGAATGCCCAATTTTTAAGTAATTGATGTGTAGGTAGGAGCATCCCTGACTATAGATTCTGAATTCGTTTGCTTCAGTTTTCGGGATGTCAAATTTAACCTTTTTCTACAACAAAATAGAAACCAGCTGGTTTAGAGCTCTGTGTAATTGTACCCAGAACATCAATCCTGCACAAAATCTTGGCTTCACAGTCATGAAGTCCATATGCCTCTGATTTCTAGGAGGTGTCAGTGGTAGTGATTTTGGTACCTCTATGTAAAATAGAATATCAGGGTTTGAGGTATTTTTTTGTCCTCCCACCCCAAAACAAAATTTATGTGCTCTAAGTCTTCAACTTCTCACCCCCTTCACCCTTGACCTTCTTTCTCTGTTTGACCTATGAATGAGGGTGTTATGGGTGAATAAAAAGAATAAAATCTTTACTTAAAAATGATGGCCTAATTTGTGTTGAGCAGTTATAGAATTGAATGCAGCCAGAAAACAATTGAAGCTCAGAGAGCTAGTTGAAATTTGATGGATCAAGACTGAAGGAGAATGGATTCCTTCATGACACTAGCAAAGTCCTTGTTTTGCGTGCCAAAGATTAATTGAATTTCTTACTGTTTCAACAATTAAACTTGAAGTGTAATAAAATAATTATAAATAAGTGTGTTTGGCAACTTCGTCATCTTTTTGTTTTAGGATTCAACAGACAGTTTCATCTTTTTGGATTTATTGCAATTTTTTTTTTACTTGTGATTGCAATACTGAATCTTTGAACATGCTCCCTGCTGGGCATTTAAGTGCAGTCAATGTCTTATAATGAACCTACTGTCTAACAAAGAATACTTTGAAAATGCAGTAACATCTTGAACTTCTTTGTTAAAAAATTATGTGTACCTTTAACTCTTTGTGAAGTTAAATATGTGATCAAATAGAATGTTTGCATTTTTCACTCTGACTTAATTGAACACAGTCATTCTCATTCTACATGTCTTTTGCACTATATTTTAAATATTGAAAAATTATTGGCAGTGAGTTTGAGCACTGTTGTTGAGCATACTGAGAACTGATCTCAAATTATTCCTAAACCAAGGTTCTGACTGCTTAAACTGGATTTTAACTCTGTCTTTAGATTAAGCAGTGTCTGCCTCTGCCCTCTTCCTGGCTTTATGCCTTTTTTTTACCTGTAGTCTTGTGACAGAAAACTAAGAAGACAAAAAACTTCTTGCTCAAGTAGGCAAATGTTAATCTCAGTTAATAGAAAAAAATACTTACGTACCCGATACAATGATACTTCTCAAGGGTACATTGAAGAACAGGGAGAAATTAAAGCAACAGGCTACTCTTCCATCCTATGGAATGTATTGTGTGTCATTATGGTAGTTCTATTATTTTGTTGAATCCTTTAGAGAGGAGCTGTGAAGTTGAGATAGACGCAGTGATTGACATCTCATGAGTAGCCTTCATTCTAAATGTAAATTCTACTTAAAAGTGAGCAACATTTACAGCTATTTGCCGAAGAGTATAAGCTGTCTAGAAAAATACCTCATTTTTTCAAATATTTGTCAGTTCTTAAAAGGCTGTGGCAGTTTAACATCTATTGAAGTAAGTGGGCTTATAGAGCAAGAATTTCTACGTACCAGGTCTAGGTCTCTTGTGTTGTGGAAACTGATGTTGAGTTAAAAGACTTAACTTCCCTACTCAGAGGTATGTTCCCAGCTTGCTGATTTTATAATTCTAAGCCTAATAACACTAAACCATGTCCAGAAAGCCACATCTACATGTCTTTTGAATATCTCCTAGGAGGGTGACTTCCCTATGCCACCTGTTCTGCTTGACAACCATTTTGTTGAAGAAATTTTTCCTAATATCCAGTCCAAACCTTCTCTCGTGTTTCAGCTTGTGGTCACATCCTGTTGCTGGTTACCTGGGAGAAGAGGCCATCCTCCACCTGGATACAGTCTCTTTTCAGGGAGTACCAGAGAATAGGTTCCTCCCAAGCCTCTTTTTCTCCAGGCTAAACACCCCCAGGTCCTTCAGCTGCTCCCTGCAGGACTTGTGTTCCAGACCCTGCCCAGCTCCACTGCCCTTCTCTGGACACCCTCCAGCACCTCAGTGTCTTTCTTGCAGTGAGGGGCCCAGAATGGACACAGCACTCGAGCTGTGGCCTCACCAGTGCCCAGGACAGGGGGACAATCCCTGCCCTGCTCCTGCTGGCCACACCATGGCTGATCCAGGCCAGGATGTCACTGGCCTTCTTGGCCACCTGGGCACAGCTGGCTCATGTTCAGCTGCTGACATCAGCATTCCCAGGTCCTTTTCAGAGAGGTTTGCTTAATGTAAAACCAGCATGTTTTCTTACAGTTTCTCTCACCGTCCTAGGGGGTAGGATCCAGAACAACTAGAACTCACCATCCAATTTCCAGTCTCAAGTTACTACTTTCCAGGCCCTACGTGCTTTTATCACATACAAGATTTTCCAATTCCTAAATTTTATTCTTCTAAGAAGGCCAAATCTTTCAGGTTTCATTTTATTGTTTTGAAATCTTCTAGGCTTCTGTTGAAAAACATGTTTCAAATATGACAAGCAGCTTTTTTCAGAGCTCTTACCACTTTTTGTTTACATATCATAAAGAAATGATTTTATACTTGTTCCTACCTAAGAATTGTGTTGGCAAAATTTAGTTTTTCATAGTAGTTCTTTATAGAAACTGTCAGACTAGTGTGTTTGTTTTGCACATGGTTTCTGGTAGCAGGGGGGCCACAGAGACAGTTTCTGTGAGAAGATGCTGGAAGCTTCCACCATGTCCCTGATGGCTCTGAAGATGGACATGCTGCTGGCCAAGACTGGGCCAGTGAGAGATGATGGTAACACCTCTGTGATGACAGATTTAAGAAGAAATCAAAAGGAAAGCAGTGACACAGTTTAATTCTAGCCAGAGAAGAGGAGGTGAGAA
>VYXF01000175.1:24532-49664 GCA_013397295.1 Polioptila caerulea
GGGATGCAGAGATCCACCCACAGCCCATGGGGGATGTGCCCACTCCAGAGTGGGTGGGTGCCCGGAGGGGGCTGAGGTGATCCAGAGAGAAACCCAGTGGAAAGAGGGGCCCTGCTTCCAGGTTGGAGCAGCCTGTCCTTGGAGGATGGCACCTTGTGGGAACAGAGACCCACATTGCAGCAGTTTTGGGAGGATTGCTGCTCGTGATATAGGAGATGTTCACAGAGACCTGTCTCTCGTGGGAGGGAACCCCACAGTGCAGCAAGGGAAGAATTCCTTTCCCTGAGTAGCAGAAGTAAACCTTGAGTGATGAACTCACCAAACCTCCATGCCCTGTCTCCCTGCACTGTCTGTGGGAAGGAGGGAGGGGCTGGGGAAAGAAAAGGGCTTGTTTTTAAAAGGCTTTTTGAGGTTTTTAAAGGCTTATTTTACTTCTCATTATCTTTCTCTGATTTTGTTAGTAATAAATTCAAATAACTTTGAGGCTCTAAAACAGGCTCTAAAACAGGCTCTAAAGTGAGCCTGTTTTGCCCTCGAGAGTGTTTTCTCCTGGTCCTTATCTTAACTCATGAAGCCTTCATTAAATTTCTCTCTCCTCTGTCCAGCTGTGGCAGGGGAGGGTGAGTGAGTGACTTTCATGCATGCCTAATGTTTGGCCAGTGTCAAACCACAACAACTACCTGAAAGCAAAACCCAGAAGCTTATTGCTTTAGATGAGAGACCGACTTTTAAAATTTCCCCTCCCCAGGTTCATGATTGATACAGGTAACCTGCATTCCTTTTGTGCACCTCTCATGATGATTTAATTATGATTTTTGCACGTTTTTCTACAGTATGTGATTTTTGTAATTTGACTGCACAAATAATTCATTAGCCTTGAATTTCTGTATCAGATACTGACTGGTTCACTCTTGCCTTTGGGAAGTGCTTCCTGCTCATTTTCAGCTTCTGTTATCCATTTTTAAAGTTAGGTTATGGCAATTAAGGGATTATTCTATATGTAATAAGTGCATCATGTGCCAAATACCAGCAGATTAAAGAATTTCCTATGCCAATTTCTTCATGTCCTGCAAAGAATCTGTTCAGATTGCATTCTAAGCACAGACTTTTGTCTGTATCTGTACTATCTCTGGCTAAATATTTTTAAGCAGAAGCCAGTTGGCTTTTGTAGTGAGGATGATGGTGACAGGATGGTGCAGGAGAAAAAGAAGAAACAAGGAACTTTAAATTACATGTAAACTGTTCGATGGCTGGTGGAGGGTGATAAAGTGTTAGGAAGTAGACTTTCTAAATTTTCCTCCATGCCAGCTTATCTAGGAGAAATGTGTAACACTGTGTTTAAGTGCTGTTTTTCTGGTGACTTTTTTTTTTCTATCTGGAGGAAAAAGTAGCCTAAAATGTAAGTAATTAGCCTAAAATCCAGTTTAAAGGTACAAGGGTTAAAAATAGGCCAAAAACAAACAGGAAAAACAAAGGTACAAAGCCTCACTTCTGTGATCTGTAAGTTACTCGGAATCTTCACTCAGACTTTGGAACAAGAATTGCATTTGATTGGTGGAAGTTGAGCTAGAATTCAATTGATGCCGTCCATCACATTTACTGAAGGTTATATTCCTCTACTGACGTTTTCAACCAGTTTGCTCAATACCAGTAATGTCCAAAACACAGTTGTTCAGGGGAGAATGTCTTCTATTTAAAGGGAGAATATTTCTCTTCTCTTTATCAAATAGAGAAATACAGTTCCATGTAATCAAAGGTTGCTGTAGGGTTTGCCTGTAAGCTTTTTGCTATACGTAACTTGAAGTATATGTAAAGCAGTCGTGGTAACTTAGAGAATTTAAAATTCATCTTTTGCTCTTTTGCTTTTATACTTTATCTGGAAGTTAAAAATACTTTTGTAAACATTTTGTAGCATTTCCTTTTTCAAGCTTGTTTGTGTTCTGCAGAACGAATTTCCCTGTTATCCAGGGAAAACAGTATTTCAAACTGGACAAAAATCTTGTAGGAATATCTCTTTTATTCCTACATCTTCATGGCACAGAAATACTTGGACAGGTTTCTTTCCAGTTTGTTCCCTCTTGTTTGAGCAGAACAGGATGACTGCTTTGACAATGAACTCCTTTACATGTCTGCAGAATGCTCAGCAACAGATGTTTTGGAATTCCCTGGTGCTGCATTGGGCTGCTAAGTCCGAACTCGTGGGCAGGAAGGCAGCGAGCTTCAAAAGTGAGCGACTCTCATCACAATCTCATTGCTGCACAACATCCTGTGAGAGTGAAAATGAGCTCCTGCGTTTTGTTGAATCACGTAAACTTCAGAACTGACCTGCAGAAGCCCTTCCCCTGTTATTTGGCGTGACAAGTTAGTGGATAATGCATGGCAAAAGACAAAATTCTTCACTGAAGTCAGGCAGTCAAGTTAAAATCATTTTGCCTGCTATTGCAAAGCAATCGGGGCACATTTTCTTGTATTGAAGGTTTAGTTGTACATTCTCTCGTGTTAAGTGTATCTTGCTGCTTATGCCACGCAAACAGGAGATTCCATGTGAGCTGAGCAGTGGCTGCTGCCGTTTCTCCAGAAGGTGGTAGCATTGTTCTGTGCTAATTCAGAGCATCTGCATCCTCCTCTGGAACTCCCAGGCCTTTATTCATGAATGCTTTATTCATGCTCAGGAGTCATGCTTCTGTAGTATATTTTATATTTAAATAACTAGAAGATTATTTGTCAATTCAGGTTTGATGCCTGTTTGGTTTTTTTAATGCTTTAGAAGTGTGTTTTTTTTTATTTTGTTGCTTTCTAAGTCAATCTGCAGGGATTTTGTTCTTCTGTACTGAAACAATGAATGCAACATGCACACAAAATAGATCTAGAAAATGAAAAGCCAGAGATCCACAGCACAAAGAGTCTTGGAGGATCTTCTGCTTGAATTTAGTCTCCGAAGAGGTATTACCCTATTGTGCAAGTGAAAAAGCGAACTGATTTTAAGATGCACTACACAATACAGCTTCAGCCCTGGGAGCTACGTGCAGGGGACTCCAAGACTGGAAACTCTGGCAAGGCTGGAGTGAAGGATCTTGGGCTGGCATGGAGGAAAACTGCAATCCTGTCCTTGTGGCTGTGACACTGAGCAAGTTGAGCCTATTGCTCAGCCCCTAAAATCCAGGATGGTGAGGCTGCTTTCTGGTTTGATGGCCACTTTCTGATTCATCAGAGGCAGAGGATTGGACCTGACGGTCAGTTCTGCCAGCAGCAGGTTTTTTAATAGTAGGAGGCTTTCCCAGTGGAGCAAGCTGCAGCAGAGACAATTCGTGTTTACCTTCTGTGTTTCCTTAAACCTCACAAACTTGATAATAAGCCTGATGTTTTCTTACAGGGAAGGGTTAAAAGAAAAATTATTTAATGTTTTTATGAGGAAATCCATAATCAAGTTAGTAGTATGAATGAAAAGTGCTATTTCAAGAGAAGAAAAAAGAAATAAAATTTAGAACAGGAAAATCAGCACTCCCTCAATACAATCAACACTTACTATAGCATGAGGCAATCTCTATACTTAAGAATAAGAGTATCGAGTTCAAAGCCAGTTACCTTGATGGATGAGAATTATCTAAGGAAGCAGAGCTCCAAGTGGCCTTTTGAAATGCTGAATTTAGAAACAGAATACTATGGAAGGCTCTCAGTTGTTATTATGGGCGCAATTTATAAATGAAATAACTGTGGTTTAGATTCTTGTGCACTGCATACTTGGGCAAATAACATAAATGATCCTTGTCCTTTGAAGGGCCTTAAGGTTTCTCCAAGAGCAGGTGGGAAGTTCCCTGTATGATGGTGAAAAATGACAAATTGTAGGAATGGGTGGGGAAGGAGATCACTTGTAGCCTGGATCAGAGCCCACGTGCCCTGGATTTGTATTCAGTGTAGCTGAGCTGTGTGAAAGCAGCTTCAGGCCATTGCAATGATGATGGAAGACACTGGATTTGTAAAAATGGTAGTGGGTGGCATAATAGTGGACTTCAGGGCACTGGGTTTCTGTTAAGAAGCCATAGAGTCTGGCTTCTGCTTCTCTGCAAAAACCCAACCCTTCAAACAGTTTATCATAGCACCTCAGAGCAAAGAAATTCCATTATCTGCACAGAGAGCAACTGTAGAGCAGCACTGAACTCAAGAATGAGTAATGCCAGTTCAGTTGCAAGATGGGACTAATAATGTAATAATTTAAATTTTCTCAATAGTCTGATTTGCAAGGATTTTTTAAAAAGGTTGCTATTTAACACTGAGTTTCTGTATGTCGTAGGAGATTGCTTCTGCATGTACACTTTACCCCACAATAATAAATGTAATAATTGATTCATCTGTAAATGCTGTCTCCTAGATTGTGTAACTGCAGTAGCTGCAAACATCCCTTTTCCACCAATATCTGTGGTTAAAACTAAAAAATATGTCCAGTTTCTAACTTTTGAATACAATAAGAGCAACAGCCATGAGGATATGTATGCCTGACAACTCTTTAAAATATAAACCCAATTCTTTTCCCTGGGGTCTTTATTCTCTTAAAGTGTAAATGAATCTATTGCACTAAACTTGATAAATGTTCTATTGGTTGTTGAAGTATATGCCAAATTTTCTCAGTTTTAACTCTCTTCTCATTTTACTGCTTCCTTGTAACATGAGTTCAGTGGAAACAGAGTCTTGTGTCTTCCATCTAATGGGACAGCCCACAAAAAAAATTCAGACCACAGTGTAGCTAGGCTGGGCTGTATTCTTTTTATACATCATGTTTTTCCAAGGAAGTTTCAAATCCACTGCTTTCTGAATCAGTCTTGCCTTCCTAGCAGATCCCTACTACTTTCCAGAGTTTAATGTTCAAACAAATTCTCTCTAAATAACCTTTCTGTGCAGAAAGAGACAAAATAAATCATAAACACAGGAGACAGGTGATGTAAAAACCCATTTGGCAGTAGTATTTATTGCTTTTTCTTACAAATTACTTCCTGACAAGCTTTTTGTTTGATGTTTCTGTTATCTGCTAAAGTTAGAATGGAAAATCAGACCGAGGCAAATTCCTAATGCACGCAGATCTATAGGTATCAATTAAACTTCAAAATTACCAAGGCAAAACATCTTCAAAGGAATTCAGGCTTCTTCCTGTCCTTGCCCAGCAGATTTACCCGTGCTGCTGAATGCTCCTCTGAATGGCTCCTGAATTTTTTTCCAAAGTCTTGAAGCTGATTTTCCTCTAGATGGCAGGACCACTTTAGGCTTCATAGTAGTCATTGAGGTATTGCTGGTCCCCAAGGTGGTTCTGCAAATTTAGGTGCTAGGAGAACTTTATACACAGTGAATAAGTGGGGAGGGGTAGGTGAGAAACAGCTTGTGAGTGCTCTGCACAGGGCATTTCCTGAGTGATATATCTGCTGCTCTGACATTCACCTGTATCTCTGAGCGACTGACTCTTCAGGGATGTTGTTTACCATGGAAGAATATTCTTTATATATATGTACTGATAGTATATAAATATATAACTCCCTTATGAGTTTGTAGGGCACAAAAGACAAATTTCATGTGAAATACAAATGAAATCTCTACAGCAATCTTGGTGCATTCCTTTGTTCCAAGAAATTGGTTACATCAAAGTATTCTATCAGTCAGTGGTGCCTTTCTCATGAGAGAAAGCAGCAATGGTTGTGTGTTGTTGGCATGTCAAGTCACCTTCCCACTGCTTGCTTATTTTTTTTTACAGTACTAATTCCACACAAGCAGGATCAGAATCATTGCTCTGACATCACCACTTCCTCTTTATGCAGTAACAAAGGCTTTCTTCTATCTTTTGTAGAAATAATTAATCTGCTGAAACAACCTAGGGGTTCTGCCACGGAAGTGGGATTTAAATGTTTTGGCATTCGACACCAGTTAAAGGAATTCAATTAAAAAAAACTATCACTTATTTTTTCATTTGTGAAGGGTTATTCTCTGTATGTATATGGTGACAAATAGTATCTTCCTCTCTGAGATGCTCTTAGAGTTATAAAAAATGGAGGAAGATGCAGCAAATTGGAGGCTTGGTTCAGGGTGCTAAGTGCCCATTTTTATAACTATAGGTGTCTTGATTACCATTGAAAGAGGTTTTTCAAACACTGTTTGTTATAATTTTACTTCAGGTTGCACCTAAAATGATTGCCATTATAGTTTGTTTTGGAAAACAGGATGAAATTAAGAATTCAGGGAAGCAATCTGTGAAAGTGGCACAGGAGTGCCAAAGTGATTTTGGTAATATGCTCTTAATAGGCATGAGAAGCTCTGAGATTATTCCAAAGTTATCCAGGAATTTGAAATCTGCTTTGATTATGCTCATGTATTTGTATTATATTCGGACCAAATTACGAACTCATTTGTAGCTGATAATTTACTACCCTTACTAGGATGAAGTTAATGTTAATTCTCCTGACAACTGAGACAGAAATAATTATCTGATTGCTTCAATTTAGCACAAGTTTGAAAAGGAGGTTGTGTGGAAGAAGATAACCTTTTTAATCAGAGATAAATACTTGAAAAAATTAAGTTTTCCCTTTCCAGACACTAAGAAGTCTATAAAGCTTAGTAATTCTTAGGTCTGCATAACTTGTAGCTCAGCATATTGCTAAAAGCTTTCATGGAGCTTAAATTTATAGATATTTTCTGACAATACAAAATGAAAACTATCTTTCCAGTTTTAATCTAAACACTCTCTTGGTATCTTCAACAACAACATCATAGCACTATGAAGCTAATTTTTCCTGTCAACACAGAAAGAAACATCTGTTTAATATATTATATTCCATAATATAAAATTGATAGAAACATTGTTTCTGAAGACTTCTTTGGAGTGGCTTCCAAGAATTGATCTAGCGAGATCAGTAGATCAGTGGATCTAGGTTTTAAGTAAAACATATTATTGAATAACTGCATTAGTAATGTTTGATTTTGCAAATTGATTAATACAACATGATGGTAATGAAGATAATTCTTTGGAAGAAGAAAATTACAGAACTATTATATCCATTTTTTACTTGAGGTTTCATTAAAGAAAGTATTTCTGACATTCCTGTTCCTTAAACTTTAAATGAAATATCTCAAAAACAGATAAATGTTATATGTTTCTTATAAAATTTACAAAGAAGGTGTCAGGGTTTCTCATTTAAATGATACTATATAATATGGTAAATTTTACAGTCTTATGATGCATTTTATTTCAGAAGCCAATAAATATACTTTGTTAGACATCTGGAAACCTTGAATCAAACTCTAAATACATTAAAGAAAGACAAATATTCTGTTTTCCCTGGAGAAAAACAAAAAAATGTATTTGAGCTTAGAAAACTCACGGAAACTAAAGGCTTTTTTAAAACCATTTCAATTCCTATTAATCAAAACAAACCATCTTTGAGAATGAACACTGGGGTTAAGTTCATAAAGACCGTTTTAAGCACTCCATGTGTAAGAGCCAGGTCAGTGAAGTCGCTGTTTCCCGCGAGCTGTTCCGTTGGGTGCTCGTGGTCAGAGAAGGCTGCTCAAAAGGCTGTGCAAGGAGACCAGATGGATTGGCCAAAGTAACCAATGTCAGCAAGTTGTGCTCGGCAAGAGAAGTGTGCCTCAGTGCTGGTGGAGAAGAACACAACATTCTTGAGTCTTTCACTGGCATAATATGGCTTAAAAACAGGACTGAGACTAGAAAAGTGATTATGTCAGTATTTTCATGTACCTATTAAATGGTGAAAAAAATAGATGCCATACTGTAACTATTAAATTTTTGATAAAGTTTACATGGAAATTCACAGTTGTAACAGAAACAAACAAAATACGGTTTAGATTGCAGTTGAGTCACTAAAGCTTTTTTTTTTTTTTTTAATTTTAAACTAAGTTTTCATTCAAGAATGATCTTGGAATGGTTCTATTTCTTTCCAGAAATGAAAGAAAGCTAACATTATCTGTTCAAAAGAGCTGTATCAAACTAAAATTTTTTAATCAATACAGCTGAAGGAGTGGGCAAGGAAGAAAGAAACTTCTCTGAAACTCCTCTGTCTGAACAGAGGTACTTAATAAAAGGACGCGGAAAGAAAAACAAAGTTCCTTGCTTCTTTCAGGTATTGGCCATTCTTGTGCTACGTAATTGTAAATAAAATTGTTAATAAATGTTTCATCTGAACATTTTGTCTGCAAGAATGGTATTTTCAATTTGAACAGCATTGGCAGGATTTGTTTCCAGCATCTATTTAGGAATTACTTCTAGCAGACAGAGTACTGTATCAATGTTGTGAGCTATGAACATGCAGAGAGCCTTGCAAGTGTAAAGCAGCGACAAAAGGTCTCCAAGTCACAATTTTATGCTATATAATGTTGTAATTTTATTTCTTCAGATGATGACTTTGGAAAGGAAAAGAAGTTTCAAATTGTATATGAAAACTGCACACCCAGCTTTCTCTGAAGCTTGACAAAGACTATCAGAGAAATGACAGAAAAGTATATTTTCCAAAGTTTTAGGGAGCCCATTACTTATTCAAAGCACCTGAGACTATCCTGTCTTGCTTTGCTTATGACTTGCACCTCACCACCAGGCTGGAGGCGATATGGAGGAACTCTGTCCTGCTGACACTTCTGTTCATGGTACTTCTGTCTCTGTTAAATGCCAGCTGAATGTCACTGCTGCTCACCAGCCAAGACAGCAGAATAAGGGAAAACCTCTGTCCCCAGGATGTGGAAGGAAGGGCAGACAGGTTCTCAGCTCTAAAGCACAGCATGATGAACACCTTGTCACAAGTCGTGTGCGCCTTTAGCACCAGGAGTTATGTGGGACGCTGACTTTACTCCCTGCTGATACACAAGGCTGCTGTTCAGTGAGACTAAAGTAGACCTTGTGTGGCTTTTTGCAGTCCTGCCTGTTAAGGTTTTGCTCAGGCAGGACCTTGCTTCCCATTTATCCTCCACCCAGACACCAAGAGTCTGTCAGACTCTGTAAAGGCTTCAAGCTGCTACGTAGATTCAATTTCTTACATGGAGTCAGAGGCTTCGTCACATGCCAGGGATGGCAGAGGCATGTCCTGTTATTCTTCCAAGTTGAAGCAAGGGACAACATCCAGGTCCTGGCATTGCTGCAGTGTTCAAAGTCTTTGCCAAAATAGGGATAGTATTAGTAGGAGAGTTAAAAAAGCCTAAAAACGCCACCTGTGCTGTTGGAGGGAAGTGGTGTGGAAGATGGGGATGGGAAAGAGATTGCTGTGGTGGGCTCATCTGGCAGAAGCAAATGATCATTGAAACAAGATCCTTTTAATGAAGGTGCATGTTTTCCAGTTGGTCATTAAAAAAATATTGTGTTCTGCTAGTGAAATTGAATTCATTTTGGAGTTGGGAGTAGATTGGAAACCTCTAATTTTTTTTGTCTCCTAATATCATAATATGTCAACAAATTTGAGTAAAATTAAACCTGTTTTAAGAAATGAAAGCCTGCTTCCAACTTGGTGTGATATGCTAAGAAAGGTAAAGTTGATGGAAAAAGATTAAAGTTATATATTGCTAGCTTGAATACTTTTGTTCTTGTTCTTACCTATCCTCTGAAAAAAGGCAGAAAAGAGTGATACAAAATCCTCTTACCATTAGGTGCTCTTAAGAGTTCTCTAAAGCCTCTGAAAATGAATTCTAAACTGTGCCTGAATGTACCATGACATGCAATGCCTTGTCTAATAATCTTACTGAAACAAAATCTGGTTCTTGCATTCCTACAGCCTTCAGTGCCCAGTTGGTTTTGGTGTCAGCTGAAGGCATTCATGGTGATACATGAAAGTTGATTGTTGTTAGGCTCTTTCAGGCCTGCTTCTTTTTAAACAGTGTTGGCCACTTTGGGAAAAGCAGGAATGCTCAGTTTTAATTTGTCTGTTAAAAAGATGAAGGCAAAACATTCTCAGGGAAGTAGTAATGTAAACTCTAATTCATTCAAAAAGTTATGATCTTCTGAACTCTCAGAGAAAGTATATCCTTGAAGGCAAGGTGAGAATTTTATATTTTGAGAGAAATTAATTTCAAAATTATATTAAAATTTGTCTTTACATCCTGATGCCTATGGCTGAGTGTTATAGGAATGTCATAATTAGGAATATCTTATCAACTATTCAATATAATCCTGGATTTAAGAAGCCTCCAACTAATAATACAAGAGACTTTCAAGTATTTCAGAACCCATAAAGTAAGTTGGCAGCACAGTAGCTTCTAGAATCTTCAAATAGTCACCTACTCCAGTATGCCGAGTAAACTTTCCAAATGTTCTTGTATCATGCATGCTAGAAAAGTTAAATAGAGTTGTACGGTAACCACAAATATGCTATGAAATCCTCTAATCAAGAAATAAACATATGGGGCTCTAGATTAGAAGTTGCCAGGTTCTTCCTGTCAGAACGGACTGCGTGCCAAATTCTGCCAGAGGTGTGCAGTGAAAATCAAACTGAACTTTGCAATTTGCATTTCAGTTGCAGGGGAACTTGGAGCCAGTCTCACTAGAAATTATCACTGTTCCTGTGTGTAACACCATGGTGAATAATGTTGTCAACAGTATGAAGTTTGGCATCAAAAATGAGTAATTTGACTTCCTAATTACCTGCTAAAAATCTTGTTAAAAACACGTCATAACAGAAAGTTAACAATGACTGTGAGCATGTGCGGAAGCTCTCAGGAAAAACTTCAAAAATCTTCAAAGTTATTTGTACTCTGTGAACAAATAGTCCTTCCTTTTAAATAGGTTCCTCTTACTTTTTTTCCCCTTGACTATATGGGGGTTTTATGGTTTTCAGCATCTTTAGTCCTTTTTTTAATATCTCAGTTTTATATACCCCTGTTTTGATTGTCTTGTTCACCTGTTTTGAAAATGGTGTGTTTATATATATCTAGCACAGAGTTTTTAAGAGAGTAGGAGCTTATTTCTTCAGAGAAATCAGGTAATATTTTAAGCTTATTATCAATCTTATCCATTTAAACCTCTTGCTCTGAACAGTTCTAATGAAATGCCTTGAAGATATCTCTTTTGTAGGCTTCTGTTTTATGAATCCCTCAATTTTAGGTTTATATTCTATTTAAATAAAACAATGTATCTGCTATCCAACACCTTGTTATTGGCTTTTCTGAATCACTGGCAGCTGAAAAAATAGATTATTTTTTTAATGCTATTGTGAATCCCTCTCATGGTGTGAAATTTGATTTAAGCTGTAATCTTACTCCGCAGATTTCCTCACAAATATTATTTCTAAATGCCATGTGCATTTTTTTAAAATTTCACAGAGACAAGCCTTTGACAGAATGGCTTAAAATGAAGTTCTCTTCAGTAACACACATCTTACGAACATAATACAACTTTCTTTTAAATAAGCGTGCTATGAAATAAATATTTAACTAAAACTTGCAGGAAAAATCATTAATGAAGAAACTTTTTGGAGTACTAGTTACATCAGGGCTGAATTTTAGTATTCCTTGAATGCCATATCCTTTCCTTTGAGTGCTAACACCCTTTATCTCTGGTGTGCATAATATTTCATTTAAACAGAAAAGCAAATAGATTTTCATAGGGGAATGTGTTTTTACTAAAAGTTTTGATTTACTAATGCTATTATATAATGTAGCACAAGTATAATGGAAAATATTTGGGTCTAATAGTCTGGGCAGGGAGGAATTGTTTGGGGACATAGGTATCCATATTGACCAAAGTTTCCTATTTTGTGAGAAGCCCAGGGCAGGGACAGAAACACATGTATGTATCACACTGACCTCTAAATGATGGTCCTTGACTGAATTTATTCAAGTGAAAAATTGTGCTTCACTGTATTGGATGTGGGATTAAATAATCTGATACGAACTCAAGAGAAACCTAGACTTGGTACTGAAAAACTAGTCAATCTATCTTTCAAGGATTTCTTTATTAATGGACTCTAGGTGGTTCCAAGATCAAACTGAGAGTAACCCTTAAATGTAATACAAGGAGCTAAATGACCAATGATGCAAGTTTTGGAACAGCAATGTGCTTTTCTTGAGACATTTTTTCTCGAGACATTTTTTCTCCTCCATTCTATTGCATTTTTCAGTCCATACACAAAGAATAAATGATAACAAAAAGTAAAATACTTAAGAGATTTAATTAAATTAATCTGGATAAAAGCTGTGAAACTATTTTATTAATATTTAAATATATTACATTTTTGCTGAAAAAGTTAAGCATTCTTCCCCCCTTAACCAGTTTGATTGAAGAAGCAAACCATAATCAGTAGTTCTGATTTTTTCAGAAAGGCTCTCTGGACTCGACTAGTAATAACAGTTTAAGGAAGACCAGAAGCAGAAGAAGTGGGTATAACTTCTTGTTTGCTAAATTGTAGAACCTTTGACAGGGAAGTGTATAGCCAGTGTCAGCATGCTTAGAGTCCAACTGAAAACCACAATTCAGTGAAGATGATAATTGAGCAGGAATATCTGTGGTGTGCTCCTTAGATATTCTATTGCTTCAGAGATGATGCCTATTAGGTGTAGATGTGTGACCAGCATATATCAAGTGTGAGAATCTACTGGATTGTCCTTTCCTTGTTGTATTTATCTGCTTCAGGCTATCTGCAGTGCGTGGAGGTATTCCAGGAAATAAGGAGCCCAAAATTGATTATTAAAGATAGATATTATTATTGGCTAAGTCTGAAAAGCTTATCAAATGGAATTGTGAATTCTGAGACTGCAACCGTGAACAGATTCCGCTACTGAGACCTTCAGCGTTTCACGAACTCAGCTGGATGTGTGTAGGAAGTGGAAGCCAATGTTGCACAAGCTGTCAATTCAAATCCCAATCACTACAAAATTCACTCGCTTTGTCACAAGGATCTCCTTACTGATCAACGATGTTGGAGGGAGATAGTACATTTAACAAAGAAATCAGCTGCTTTTTTCCACTGACCTACTGGAAAGCTCCACCTGGTTTTAGCAGGATGGTCTTCAGCTGTGGTTTGAGTTGCAGCCTGAGTTGCAGTACATCCATCAATAGAAATTATGGCACTGAACAGGGCTGCTCCATTTCAGGAAAGGCTCAGAAGTTGAGGGGACTCCTATTTTTTGTCAGTACGCCACCATTTAACAGCTCTATCAAATTTGCTTTGTTGAAAGGCTCTGAAGCATTTTGAGAACTCTTGGCAATTTGGTGAACACCTTAAATCTCAGTCTCTCATACTGGTAGGAATTCTTCCTATGAGAAGCTGCTAGGATCCAGAATAGCTTCTATGTATTATACACATTTATAACATTAGTTGGTAATTTTCCTGCTGTGACTGCACAGACAACTTCCAGTATGAAGTTGTTCACAATTTCACTGCTTTTCTTCAGTCTTGCTCATTTAAGCCTGTAACAGATTAAAAACAAAAGTCATTAGAATTGGGAATTAAAAATGAAACGGAATCTTCAGGTTGCCCTAAATAGTTTGCCTAGTCTAATATATCCTGATATTTTAACATCATAGGTTAATAAGGGCTTTCTTCATACAGTGGGAAATTACTTGGATCCATTCCACATCTTTTATTTACTGATGCTCTTTTGCTGTATACAGTCAATTTATACTTAGCTGTATATCACATGCTTTGATATGAAGGTACCTGTAAAATATAACCTGCAATATAACCTCCAAATTGTTATTATAATAATGTTCAGTATTTCTTAACAGCAATAGGAACATGTAACGTCAGCGTTTTTCATTTTATTTGAAAGATAAGATGTTCTGGAAAGTGTCTTTTCTTTACAAAGTAGTAATAAAATTCTTAAAAAAGGAAAATACTTTTAATAAATAAATTATGTAAGACATTTGAAAACAGGCAATGAATAGGAAGGACATTTGCTAATACATTTTTGTAAGGAAAATATGTGTTCTAAATAAGTAATTCTTTGGTGTTACAATTTGTTTTCATCATCTGATAGGCAACATGAAATCATTGGGAGGTATCTGCTGATTAGATAAGTTCATTTGGTTCTCAAATAATTATATTTAACTCTTAAAAATATTTAAAGGCATTCTTTTCTTGTTTTTCATAGATAGGAATCTTTATCTAGGTAAGTGAGAATGGCTCTAGCACACAGTTATTCAAATGATCTTCTTTGTTCAAATATTACCATGTTACCATTCATGTCCTGAACTTTGTTTGGTTATAATTAGACCTAACTTCTCTTTTNATATTTAACTCTTAAAAATATTTAAAGGCATTCTTTTCTTGTTTTTCATAGATAGGAATCTTTATCTAGGTAAGTGAGAATGGCTCTAGCACACAGTTATTCAAATGATCTTCCTTGTTCAAATATTACCAGTGTATAAAAGCTCATGTCCTGAACTTTGTTTGGTTATAATTAGACCTAACTTCTCTTTTTAATGAAATTTATTTCTATTTTTTTTTTCATGTAATCACTTAGGCTGGATTTTTTGATTTATATTGTTCCTATTCGTATTTTCATTTTGTAAATATTCAGAGAATAGCTGTTGAAAATAACAATCCCCCTCCCTGTAGAAATCCTAAAATTTAGCAAAGGGAACATTTTCTTTGATATGTTGTGCAGTTTGCTTAGGGTTGTCACATCAAAGAGAACACAACATTAATTTATGTTAGTTTAACTCTCTCCCAATGCCCAGAGAGTAGGAAAATCAACTCGATCTGTGTAAGGGAATGCCGGAATCAGGCAGAGCATAGATGGTGCTTTCTCCCCAGTGTCCTTCCAGTCCCCAGCTACTCACTGCTCAAGGTGGGTTTTGACAGATTTCTGTGTTCAATTACCTCAGCTGCATTTCTGGTTATTTTTCCATAAACGTGATCACATAAGGTTTGAGAGACACTGATGTTTTGGCATGGGAAAGACAAATTTCTCCATAGTTTTGTTATAGATCCCGTGAACTTTTTTGGTATTTCCTGACGGTTTGATTCAGTGCCTTACTTGCATGGGAAAGGAGAATAACTTCCTCATGCTTGGTGAGTCTCTATGCTGCTTGTGATTTTATAAACATCACTATATGCAATTGTTTCCACCTCTGTTACAATTTCAACATAGTAGTCTGTGGTTACCAAAGTGATAACAGTCCTTTTTTCATTTTTCAGTCTAACATGTTTGCAGATGTGTGTGGGGGGTATGGAAATCTCTTTAGGCTGCTGATGTGTGCAAACTGTGTGGAAAAAAATACATAACCTACTTTATGATTGTTTTTGTGGGAGTGTAATAGAGAATCCATGAATATTCAACTGCTTCCAGTTGTAATTTTGTGTATTTTTAGACTGACATTAATAGTTTTCTATAATTAGGTAAGGAAGCAAGCATGTTTGTGTGATGGAAATAAAATTAGAAGAATTTTAAGGCAAGGATATTTGAGGAGTTTAAAGCCCAAAATATATATATATTCTAAAGGAAGTTACATTTAAATGCTTTTCACCATCTTTTCAGCATGATCCAGTAATTCTGTTAAAGACAAATGATGTTAATGTCCTAAAATAGGCTTAGCATCAACAATTCTGCTCTCGACTTTTCTCTCCTCCTATTTTTTCTTGCCCCACGAGCAATTTGTGATAGTGGAGCAGTATTACACTTGACCTGAACCTGTGTTCATTTTGTGCATACCTCCATGCAGCAGCAAAGTAAACTTGACAACTTAATTCTATGTTAGGGGAATGTTTGCAGGGATAATCCTATTCACACTGCAGGATAAAGATGCCCTGCTAGTGGCTTTGGCCTGTAAAACCATTAGCTTTAAATTGTGTGCTGGCATTGTGATCTTCTTAGTGTGTAAACCAGCTTTTTTTAGCAGTTTATTGGTGAGAGTGGGTAATTTGATGATACGTTTTCCCAGCCAATGCCCACTTCCTTTTAAAATGCAGCTGCAAAAAGTAACAAAACCTTCATATCATATGGATTATCTGATTAGAAGACATATGATATTATGTTTTAAAGCTGTAAATGTTTTGGATTAAATTGTATTTAATGACAAAAAAGACCATCATGGTGTAGAGGTCTAAAGATAATGCTTCCAGGTCTCCACAAGTGGAGGCAGAGAGAAGTAATTGGACAGAATATACATTAAGATATCTCCCTGCCTTTTTCTTAACTACCTTACAGTAGGCCAGTGTTACTCCTATATGCATAAAAAAGTCATTGCTATGGGATGATTTTTGGTTTTGCTTTTGTTTTTTGTCATGCTATCTTGAGACTTCTGATTGGATATGGATCTTAAAAATAGCTTGACTTTTTTTCTTATTCTTGTTTGTTTGTTTGTTTGTTTGTTTTTGGATACTACCCTTTATTAGATATTAGGAAAAACTTATTCTCTGAAATATTTTTTTTGGAGTGTTCAGGCATTAGAACAGGCTGCCCATGAAAATGGTGAAGTCACCATCTGTGGAGGTGTTGAAAAAACATCCAGATTTGGCACTTTGAGATATGGTTTAGTGGTAGACATGGTGGTGCTGGGCTGATGGTTGGACTTGATAATCTGTGAGGTCTTTTCCAATCTTATAAATTCTTGGATTAATACAAAGAAGATCAGTCTTAAGAATCAACACAAGTCTGTCATTTACAGGCAGATGTACAGGAAATACATCAATATTAAAGAAATAAAAGAATAAGCCTATTTGAACATAAAATATCAATATATCTTTATTTGGAAGAGCAAAAACCACCACAGTTCCTGGTTTTTTTTCCTGGTGTAACTGCAAATTATAATATTGAATTCAATCCAATTCAATCCTACAAATCAATTTGAATTCCATTTAGGTGCTCAGTAGAAAGTGAAAATTAAATCTTTGGCTTCTACCTTGCAACCTTCAGGGCTCTGAATCTCACAAGCTCAACAGAAGATTCTAATCTGTAAATTTTTATGCTCAAACTTTGCATTAACAGCCAAGACTCACATGTCTGCTGCATTTCCAAGTGCTTTCTGCATGTGAAGAATAAAGACTCTTTACCCAGAGCTGTAGGAAAGAGTTTGCCATGTTTATTGCAGCTGAAGCTGTGGCTTCATGGTTTTGCAAGGTGAAAGTCTTGCTGGCATGTATGAGTCTTGAAGAATGGGTAATAAAACCAAGGATCACTAAGAAATAATCAATTTTCCTTTAACAGTTGGTAGAAAAACAATGAACTATGATTAGAATTAAGTTTCCCCTTAGAATTAAGAATTTCTCAAAGTCTAGAAAACTTTGGGAAGTGGAATGCACGATAAGAATATTTCTGGATGTCCAGTAGATGGTAATACTTAAAAAAAAAAATTAATTTATTCACAAACAACTGCTATCTTGGAAATGGAATTCTCTGTACTACTAGTCCAGAAGTACATGAGAGAATAGTTATTTTACTAATAATGAAGTAAAAAATAGATAAAAAACAAAATTAAGAGATGAGAGGGGGAAATATATGGCTTCAGTACATGAAATTAAAAACTTAAATGAAAAAGTGCCTTTCTAGAAAAAAAAAAGGTTATGAAAAAAAGGTTATTCGAGTTTTAGTCCCTGGCAAGGATTTAGTGATTAATTACAGATTAACACTTTCTGAGTTTCTTTTTCATGTGTGCAGTGTCTTTTTGTGGAATTAGCTTTGAGATACCTGGTTTGTGCAAAACAAATGTAAACTTTTTCACTTTTTTTTTGTCTTAAACTTTTCAAAGTGTTATCCAGTATCACAAATGGAGACTCGTATCTTGCTTGAGACAAAACAATATTTTTAAACCTTGTGGATTGATGTGGAATTTTCACTGTTTTGTATAGTTTTCTCAAAGGGCTAATGACAAAATTGTTGTTTGCTCTTTTTACAGAAAGAAAAGTATCTGCCTCTTTATGGGGCTGTTACTGCCAGTGCTAAACTTTAGAAGCATAGTCCAAATCCCAGATAACTTGGATTTCACATCTGGCTTGTTTCAGAATAAAGATTAGCACGCAGATTTTTGTCATTCAGCTTGACTTACAGTGCACAGTATTCTCCATTAGAGTAGGTGACAAACCATGAGCACAGTGCACAGACTTTCAGTGAAGACCTTGCACTTCTACAAATATTTCAGAATGTTAACTTGTACCCATCAGTCCAAATTTGGTTTTGGAAGGCCACATAAAATTAATGACTTTCTGCAAGCACTGCCAAGTAATGCTATAATGAGAAGAAATGGAAACACTTAGAGTTGCATATCAGAATCTCATCACTGCCACACTACTAGGAGAGAATACCTGGAATAATACCAGTCTAGTGGGGTAATATGCCTTCTATTTTATGTTTGATAAACACTATTGTGAAAAGAAAGGGAAGAGCAATGAAACATGCTTAAAGTACAGAAGCAATTTCTTAAAATAAGACAGGTTTTATTAATGAAATTTAGAAATAGCTGAGAGGAAATATAATCTTTCCTGCCGAAGATCCAGCCTTTCCTTGGGCCTTGTGAACATGAAGAGTACTTTAAGAAGCCACTTTCCTGTGTTCAAGATCTACACCTGAATGAGGCAATATAAGGAAAAGAACAGTAGCAAAGATTATGCATTTTTTCCTCCATTTGTATAAATTCTCACACCTGCTGCATGCAAGAAATTATTTTCCCTTGAATAACTTATCAAAGAGTTTCAGAATCCTTTAAAATATATCTCCCATCGTCATTGTTTCAAAGACAGTAACAATGTCAATGAAGTGCTAACTAAGCAGAAATCAATACTGGGATGAGTGGTTTGCTGATAGGTGCTCAGTGCAATATGCTATCCCTAATAGAGTCAGTAGAAGACCCAGATAATCTATTTAAGTATCTCTGAAGTCAGCACAAAGCCCGTTATTTACCTTTTCTTAATTATTTGTTCGACAGAATGGCAGTGCCTAAGAAGTCACTAGAAATTAAGAACAAATTTGGAATGAATGTCAGCCTGTGCTGGAGCAATCTGTAGCAGCAAGAGGCATGAAGGTTTCAGAACTCAGGGTAAATAAGTATCTGAAAACCTTGCAAGCCAGAGAAAAATGCTGAATATGAACACGGCTCCAAATGTTGCACAAACTTGCTGCCTACCATAAAGATGAAGAAATACAGTGCATGCTGGATAATATGCATACACTCATTTCATTCTCTTCTATTCTTTTTTGCTGATGAGGTTTTACACTCAGCAGACAAGTTTTGTAATCCCAACTCCAATAAATCAGTTGTACTTCTATGGATTTGAGGGTACTTGTGTCCAATTTGTTTTATATGGGAGGAAGATATGCAAAAGATCCTCAATGGTATGGAAGTAGCTATTGATGGACTTTGAAGAAATTTGCATTTTCTTTAGACAACTGATTTTCCTTGTCCAGTATTACAAACTCCAAAGTTAAATGACTTATAGAGCCGTGATGAACTCCTATAGATGTCAAACCTGCACCTATTTTTTTCTTGTTTTGAAAACAAAATAATCTATGTGCACATCTGTACTGTTTCAGATTGTAATCCCTGAGGATGAATTGAGTTTCTGTTGATATGCTGGTTTGCTTTCTGCTTTGGCTGGGTGCTCTCACTGTTTACCCTGCATCAGGTCTGGCATCCCATGGAGCTTTGTGAGCTGATTCAGCACACACTAACCAGGGAGTGCAGTGAAAGGCAAAAATGAGCTGGACTGCTCTCAGAAGTGACCTTAATTATTTGAGCAGTGAGTGTTACACAGCTCTCAAGGGAGAAAGAAAAGCTGTGAAAATGAAGAGAGCCAGGAGTGAGGTGCCCTGTGGCAGTGATCTCTTGATTATCTCAATGATCCTGGTGGACTTTGTCCAGAGATACTATTTTTTTTGGCAGAGACTGCTGAACATCAATCTGACAGTACCCCATGGTACCTCTCCTTCTCTTAATCAGTATGGGTTACTCACCCTGCCCTACAGAGAGGTAGTGCAGGGATAGAAAAAAAAATCGAGTTTTAAGTTACATTGAGCTCAGAATTTCAATGTTGTTGTGCCTCTGCAGTAATTTGAGAACTGAATTATGCAGTAGCAACCAATGACTTGAACACTTTGGTGGGAAGTCAGAGTGGTGCCTCTGCAGTTCCGGAGAATGCATGAAACAGCTCAACAGAAAAAGATTGCATTACTCCCATATATAAGTCATATCGTTGGATAAAGGAGGTTTTTTCATGTGTGTTTTAGCTTTAGTTTTAACTGCATATCCTATGGGCAAAAATGCTAAAACACATGCTTATAGCTTGGGTAATGCTAATTGCACATGCTCAGCATTTTCCTTGATCTAAGTCAAGCCACCCAGACATTTGGGGCCGTCCACGTGAGGGTGAAATTTATTTACTGATCAGAAGCCATGCGGTGGAATGGACTGACAAAGCTGTTCTTCCCTTTAACAGTAAGATATTTGTGACTTTAAAATCTAGTCTCCAGACACTGAATAGATACTTGCTACTTTAGTATATTTTATTGGTAAAAACAACAGCAAAGCAGAATCCCCTCCCCTAAGAAGTGAAACTTCGAAATGAATGTATTTTGACTTTTGCTGTCTAGCTCCTTCAAAAGGCTAGTGAGACCTTTGGTGTGTTACCTCTTACTCCTCCGTGAAGGACTCTGACTTCTCACATCACAGAAAGAGAAAATGCCAGTCTGCTACTGGCAACAAGGAACTAGCAGTTGTTTGTGACAATCTATTACAGAGGTTACAGTTTAAAGCCTTTTATAGAGTTATAAAGCAGAATGATTGTATCATGATTTTTTTTTTTTTGTGTCAGAACTATTTACAATATCGGAGTGGGACAGCAGTCAGATTTGCTTGTTATTCTTAACCCAATGAAAATAGCCTAAGGGGTACAGACATCACTTGCTGTAACTTGGATTGTGGGAAAATTGTAGGCAGAATCTTCACAGCTACAAATCTAAAATCACAGTTACTGAAGCAGTCAGCCACGCTCTATCAACCTAGTAGCTCTTAATTCCAGGATAGTTGGCTGGCATGAAGAAAATGGTACATGACATATGCCAGAAGGTTATTCTTGATTGAAAGAAATGCTGATTTTTATTTTGTCCCTTTCTTCCCCTAAACATTGAGGAGGAAAGATGCCTTGTGCTGCAGTATTCCCTAGAGTATTGAAAAGAAACGCTGTCAGGGAAAGTATGATATCGGGGGAGATTTAGCCAGGCTTAATAGCCAAACTCCAGTTCAGTTCTGTGTGCCAGTTTGTCATTAACCCAGTGCTGGTCAGGACAGGTCACAGCACTGCTCCCTCTTGATCTTAACTGTGACAGCTGCCTTTGCCAGGTCTCGGTAGTGGTGGAGAGTCTTAATTGACCTTTAATATAAGGTATGGCTAAAACTACTTTGGTTTTAACAGTTTGTTGCTGGGTGTTTTTAGGTTGTGTATTTTTTACATACTTTTGGGTTAATAACCCCAAAACAACCAAACAACTGCACAAAGCTCTGTCTTCGTTCTCTATAAAATCCCAACCCACACATGGTTTAAACAGTACTTTTATTATATGGAGGTGATAAGTGTTCCTCACAAAAAAACAGCTTTTTAATTACTGCTCTGGGCACGCGAATAAATGCAAATGAATTTCCCAGTAAACAGAGGTGTATTGAAGGTATGGTCTGTGACATGTTTGGGAATTTTTAAAGCATAGCAATCATTAAAAAGATATTCATGTTAGTTTTCACTGCTGCTTCACATGTGCCAATTCTGTTGCTTGTGAAACACCATTTCTTTGCAGTGCAGCAATAATATTTAGTGACAATGTTTTTGAAGATTGTTTTCTCCCCCACTTGATTATTTCTAGTCACTTGGTTTTTACAGCATATTCCTACATACAGTTGTGCCACCACTGTCTGGGGCAGGTGTGCACGACCAAGACAGGAAAGTCTTTAGCTATTGTCACTGCCCAGCAACAATAAAACTGTCTCAAGAATATTACACAGTTCTAAAGTGTTTTGTTGAAATAGATCCTTAAAATTAGTTATAGAAAAGATCTGAATGAAAATCTGAACATGAAGGAAGACAGTGATACCACCAGGTTGGAAACGAGGTCACTTCAAAACATTCCAGAAAAGCTGTGAAACACAGTTCTGAACTAAGCTCCTTAACATCTTCTGTGAGTACTTGTGTAGAGTGTCAAGCAAGATTATGCATTTTCCTACCGTAGACTGAAATCTGCAGATTTATTTATTAATGCCTGTAATCAGATAGAATCAAGCAACCAAAAAAAGAGAGGACTAAGATGGCTTAAGAGCCAGGGTAAGGGAGTCAAAAATCTGCTCTTGTTTTGTTCAAGTCCTGTGCAATTCAGTTTTAAAGGGAGCATCATTATGCAAGACCATGTTTTTAATCACCCACTTTTTTGTTTGGTATTTTTGGGGTTTTTTTAAAGTTAGCTACAGCTGAATTTCTAAGATGGCAAGGAGGGAAGGCTGGAAGGGAAAAAGAGAATCATATTTCTGGGGGTTTTTGACACCTACAAGAACCGCTTTTTAATGATTAACACTAGTTATCAGATCTTTTCCTTTCTGAAACAGTATCACAAAGATCTCCTGCTGTTCCCAGCAGTGCCCCACTAATTCAGCTTACTAGCAAAATTAGCAGCAGGAAACAGACCTTTGAAATTTTCATCATTTATGAATAGCATTGTTCATGTGATAAAGGATATGGGCTCCTGCTGTAATTGTTCCTGTGTTAAGAAGGCTGCAAGTTATTTTCTCTCCATCAGTCTTTAAAAGAAAAAAATCAATAGAAATAAATACACATACAATTAAATAGTGGATTAAACAGCCAACTGAGTGACAAAAAAGTTCTTTCACTTTTTAACTCTTCTTAATTTGTTTTTCTCTTCTCTGAGGGAGAATATTGTCCTGCCATTTCTTCACAAACACTCGATAATACTAAAGCGCTTTGAAGTTGCCACTGGAGAAAATCGTTCAACAGATGGAGCATGAATAAACTCACAATGCTGTCTCTTTATTCTGAACAAAGGCAATTTTCCTTGGCAAAATTATTTAATATTTAATTCCATTTACTTATAGAAGTTTGATCCCTGATGAGAACACAAAAACTGAGGCAGAGCTGTATATGCAACAGCTCAGTGCACCTATATCCTGGCTTTTTATTAGGAAGATTAAAAAAACTTCATCTAGCATGTATTATGAGAGCTGTGATAGATCTTGTTCAATACTGATCTGGAGGCCCCTGGACCTCAAGGGATCCATGAGTAAGAATCTCAGTAAGATGCTATTACTCTTTGTGCTTTGTACTGTGGAAACCAGACCCTGGCCCTCACATTTGGGATAGCTTTTCTCATGTGTAACTGTTATTAGTGGCTATAGGTAAAGTCGCCATTCTGGTATGAAAAGTAGTGTTTGAACCTCAGGTATATTTCCACGATGTATAAAACATCTGTGTATGTTAATTACTGCTTCCTGAGATTCATTTTCTGTTGGTATGCAGCTAAAGATGAGATTTTAAATCCTTCCTTTAGACGTATCGTTCACCACAACAATTTTTCTAAAAGTCCTTATCTGAAAGATTAAAACAAGTTGATTTTGGTGTTTCTGTCAATCATCTTGCAGTTAAAAGACTTCAGGACACCCATGTCCTCTTCTTCCTCCTTCAGTTTTCAAAAAGATATTACAGTTCTTTAGCAGAAAAATATTGTGAAACAAGTTTCTGTACATTTTCTATAGACATTTTTACATTTATCCGTTTTCTAGGCAGTATAGAATTTCATACTGAAGAGGCAGTTACGTTCTTTTGATCTCATGCATCAGCTGGTCCTTATTAACACTCAAAAGTCACTTATCTTCCTTATAAAGTTGTGTGATGCTGTATTTTCACTGTGGATTTGGTTCCCCCTCCTGACTGAGGGCTTCATGACGGAGCTGAGCAACCTGATCACTACTGCTCTTAAGATGAGAGGAGAGCGATACATGATGAGTCAAGCCTTACAAGTTCAGGCAGTATTACTGCTTCTAAAACTTGGGTAATGAGTCAGAATTTGGAGGATACACACAAACTGGCTTCTTTAAACTTCTTAGAGGCAAGGTGCTGGAATGCAAACACTCAGAAGAGGTAAATCATGAACACCCTGTGCAATCTAAATGAGTTTGGATGAAAAAGTCACAAAGTTTCATAACAGAAATATATCAGGGCAGCACAAATAAATGTAATTTCTACCTACACGGTGTTTGTAAGGCATTCCTGTATCTAATCATAGGAAGAAACAAAAATGATTGTAAGCCTGTAGGAAGCCTCTTTTTCAACATAGTTTTTGAAGTGACATCAACAGTTAGTCAAATTCTTCACCCCTGTCACGGTCACATAGAAACAAAGGAACAGAAAATATCTTACAGAACAAGTTATTTTTTTAAAAAAGTCACATGTGGTTGATGTGTTTTTGTGTTTTTCTTTCTGAAGAAAATGTAGGAAAAGTGTGTTTGAAATGGCTTTTTTGCAAGTGATGCAGTTCAGACTAGCTCCAAGTGGAGGACACAACTGGAATCATGTTGTGGGTATTCACTATACTGCTACAAAACTGATATCTAAGTCTTCTATTAGCAGTTATAGACCAGCATAGACAGAATACCAGTCCTCTGCAATGAGAAACACCACGTTTACACTTACATGGTGCTACCTTCTGCCTAATTTTAAACCTTGAGGAGCAGCTACAGTAGCACTTTCCACTTTGGATGTGGGTTGTATTAATCTTATTCTAGTTACTGAAAATTTTTATTTTTTTTTTTTTAATATTTAAAAAATTTGTGAATTAGTTGTCTGCTTAAACCATCTTCCCATTTTTTCATACTTCTAGAGAGACTTGATGACCTTTTAAGTCTCTTTTGCTTTGCCTTCTAGATCCAAAACACCCCTTCCTTTCTCCATTTTCCAGAAAAATAAAAAGTTTAAAAAAATAGGAACAGAAGAACACCCCAGACTCTCAAATCATTGCCTTAAATTCGCATAAAAAATAAAGGGCAAGAGAAGATGTCCAAAAATGACATGAGAGACTAAAACTTTAGTCAGTTCAGGATCTGTCTTCATGTTCTGGTTTGAAAGCAAAACCAGTGAGAGACTCCAAGTCGGAAATACAATTTATTAGGAAAAGGAAAAAAAAGAAAAGGAAAACAAAATACATGCAATAATACAAAGGAAAAAGAAACCCACTG
>VYXF01000175.1:59673-105570 GCA_013397295.1 Polioptila caerulea
TATGGTTCTGTAAAGCCCAGGTAATAAACATTTTAAAGTAATTAAAATATTAATGCTTCTTGTTGATGTTAGCAATCATAGACGGATTATACTTGAGAAGTAGCAGTTCAAGATTTTGCATGAAAATTGGATTTTATCCTTGGTAGCAGTGATGAGGCTTTCAGGCTTTTTAATCTGTAGCAAAAAAAAAGTTCTTAAAAGAAAATCATAACCCATTCAGCACCGCACTCAGCCCTCAAAAACTGCAGCCTGTTTGCATGCATAAGGGAAGAAAGCTAGATCATTGCCTTTAATGGGAGACTTTTAGTTTTAAACTGGTTTAAAACACCTTATGGGTTTCTTTCCATTTTGTTTTGTACAATGAAATGTTTGAAATTGTTACCTGCACTTTGAAAAGTAGCTTCATATTGTTGAGTAATTTTCTTCTTAGAAAGTGATATTGTAACATGAGGGCCCCTTTTTCCATTGTGAAAATAAATTATTTTCTTAAAATGTAGAAATTGTAACTTTATGTCAATTTAAATTCCAGTATAACATTTTATGCCAAATATTGAAGGCATTTTTACCTCGGGATATAAAAGTTTCTGTGTGTAGCTTTTTGGTAGTGATTTCACCGCTCTTTTTTAAATTCCTCCTCTCATTTTGGGTTTCACTATCTCTTCTCTATGTAAATGTCTTTGCCTTTATTCTTTTGAAGAACTTTTAGCTCAAATAACTGATGACTTTTGTTCACAAGGCTGTAAGTCTGCAGGATTTTGCTACGTAGTGCTACTTCAATGTCAACTTCTGTGGATGACGAGAGCGATCGCAGAGAAGCAGTCGCAGCTTTCCCAGGCCTAGCCTGGGAAAAGCATGAGAAAAGAATCCAAAACAACCTGGCATCTGTTTTTTGTTGGTTTGCTCTTCTCCAGTAAGCTCATTGTATTCTTGAATGAACCTCTCTCCCTTAGACTGCGAAGCGCACCATAGAAGAGCCGCTTGGTTCCAACCCACCGCCTTTCCGCCATTGCCTTCTCTGAGTCGTGTTGCTGTCATTCACAACTCTCCAGAGAAAAACTTCTCTCTTACCAATCCACATCAATGATAGATACAGAAGGAGATGTATTTTTCGCTAACCTCCAATGGTGCAAGATATAAAAATTGTTTTTTTCTTTAACTTCCAGAATTAAGCTTTCAAAGAATGAACTCCTTTGCTCAGTGAGGAATAAGAAATGTTTCTGGCTGATAGTAAAAGCTCCCTTAGTGATTTTTGCGAAAGGCCATGAGACCAGATATTAATTAAGAGACTACTGTTTGGACTTGAAGATAAGCTGCCTGTTGTGCCATGTTAAAGCCTCAACCAGCTAGAAAAAGCAAAGCTTACTCTGCTAAGCTTGAATAACAGTTGTGATGGCACTATTTTTAAGATCGGACTACTGCTTGCCAACACAGGATCTTTGAAATTAAATTCCTTTAGGTAAGATGGATGGTATTACTTTTAATTTTATGTAGAGAAAGAAAGCAATATGCCAAACCTAAGAAAAAAAACAAACCAAAACCCAAACAAAACCATCCCCCCCAACTCACCAAAAACCCCAAACATCTCAAACCACCACAAAATCAATCTTCTGTATAGAGATACTAATTTAAGGAAGATTTTATACATGCTGGCAGCCTGCTGAAAGCTGGCTTCACTTGAAAATACTACTAACAATACTTCCTAAGTTTAATAAAAATATTTCTTTTATATAGCATAGCTGTAACTCAATTTCTAGGACTATGAAATGTTTTGGGGTTTTTTTCTGCAGGTTGTGGCGTTTCTACTGAAGTTTGTTGTGTAAAATCAGCTCACATCAAGAAGAGACAGCTGTAATAACACTTGTAACTCCTATTCCCAGGAGATTGCAGTGGACACCGTACTTCCACAACCACTTCAGTATTCTTTACCCATTGGAGAAACCACAGAAATTAATATAATGATTTTCAAAACCTGTATTGAGCCTGGTAAATGCCTATAGAACTATCACTGGATGAAGGGCAGAAAAAGAAAATGCTGGACTGGAAAACTTACAATGTTGGTTAATCTTCTAGATTTCTTGCTCTATGTTGGAGTGATGAGGGTTAGGGAAAAATATTTTTATGTTTGAAGGAGTAATATGCCTACATTAAGAACTATTATTTTATATAAATTTAGTTATAGCTTACATTTTGTGAAAGGTACATGTCTGAATAGTAGGTTGAGTAGTTGAGGATCTCACAAATATTTCACTTCCCCAATCACAGAAAGATGAATGCCTGTGCATATTTTATACAGCAGTTCAAGCACTGAAAATAATGTTGTGCTTTCCCTGCGCACCATTTAAGTGCAGTGAAAACATAAAACCTCTGAGGTTTGCAGGAAAAGGAACATCACTATTGAAAATGTATGAAGAATTAAAAAAATAAATTCAAAGATAAATTCAGCTGTGACATTTTCTAGTACATATGCACAAATATTACTGTATGATTGTTAATTACATGATAGAGTGTTGTGATGCAACACTTACATAAATATAGATTTCTTATTTGAAAGCAATAAATCAAAGATCTCTATTTGTACAAAAAGAAATTTGGACATAGCCAAAGCAGATTAAAAGATCCATCATTGCTTTTATATCCTTTTTCTGTTATTCACTGTGTCCCATGGAATTTGATTTTGAAATCTGCTGAGCTGCCTGAAATCAGTCTCAAAAAACAACTCCAACTGTGGCAATAACCATGATGCTACCCTTGAGTCCGTGATTATTTCCTCTAAAACCCACAAAAATCTCTGCTCCTTTGCTTTGCAAGGCTGCTCAGAACACCTGACTATTAAAAAACTTGAGAAACTTATACTCTTAACATGAATTTAGTCTCCTAGAAATCAGTGGAAACACTCCCATTACAAATGCTCAAAATTGTCACCCTGTAAGATTGACTTTGGACACAAAGAAAATTCAGAAGTTTCAGCTCTGTTAAAAAAATCCAGGCTTTTTCTGAAACTTGCAAAAAACCAAGCATTTTTGAAACAGATGAGAGAGAATGTAGTGACAGGAGAAAAAAGAAAATCTTTAAGCTGAAGATGAGTATATTTAGATCAGATATTAGGAAGAAATTTCCTACGAGGGTGGTGAGACACTGGCACAGGTTGTCCTGAGCAGCTGTGGATGCCTCATCCACAGATTTGTTCAGGGTTAGGTTGGATGAAACTTTAAGCAACCTAGTCTATGGCAGGGAGGCTGGAACCCTTTAAGGGTTTTTAAGGTCCATTCTATTATTTTATGATTCTATACTAAATTGTTGAAACATGATTTGCATCTGACTTTGTGGATTAAAGAAAATGGTCTTAACATTAGTGGTAGCACACACAGAAACAAGAAATATGGTTACCTTTTATACTAAATGTGAGTTTTATATCAAATGTGACACTCTTATTTGGGATAATTTCCCTAGTGTAGATATTGATTCTGCCAACAGTGAAATTTCTTCAAATATTATGAATCACTTTTGACACTTTTAAACAGGCATAAAATTGTGTTACATTTCTTAAATGTTAAACATCAATTAGTTCCATGTACTCAATCCCCCTGAAGTAATTATACCTCTATAAAAAAAAACTTGCACAACAGTCAAGGGCTGTGCATACTTTACAGTCCTGAGAATAATTGTTTTGCATGGTAGTGTCAGAAAATGTTAAGTGGTTGAGTTGACTATGCTTGCTGCTGTCAATTTTTAAATTTTTTTAATTGTTATTTTTTAAGTACTTCTATGGAGAGCAAGGAAAAAAACAAGTGATATACACAGAGACAAAAATAATGTTGGCAGTTCTGGCCTCAGTAGATAAAAATAAATCAATAAGCACTGTTTTCTATGAATATTGTTCTGGGAGATTCAAGTTTACTGTTTTGGGTTTGCATGTTAAGTTTTTTTTGGGGGGGATGGTGTACATGGGGGCTTCTGTGAGAAGCTGCCAGAAGCTTCTCTTAAGTCTGATGGAGCCAGTGCTGTCCAGCTCCAGTATGGATCCAATATTATTAGTTTTTATCTGTTTCATATATTTGGGATTTATATATCTATCTGTGATGTATGACTTGTTCCATGGCTTGCCTCTGGTTTCTATACCCATAAATAAGATATTGTGTTCCTGATATATGTGTACCCTTACATTCCCCACATCCTTGCAGTTAAAATACACAGATACTTTAGTCATCAGAAGAGGAAAATCCACAGTGAGGTAATGAAGTAAAATATAATGGGAGTTTCAAAAAAAGAATAAAGTCTGGGTTGCTTGAATAGTGTTCCAACTTCTAAGCCATCCTTAATGATGTTATTCTCTTCCCAGTGGTCCTAATTGAAGATAAAACTGTGTAACTTTTGTGGGTTGTAGTCTCAATTTCCATATCTCAACAGTCTCAGAAAGCTCAAGGATTAACTTTTTGTACGACAATTTATGAAACCAATTAAATGATACGCTAATGACTTTTACCTTCCCTGACCCTTAATGCTATATTAACAATACCTATTTATTCCCCTATCTTACCTACTTCAGGGATCCAGCTAATATTTTTTAGAAAGACATTTCCTTCAGATGTCATAATAGCACCTATGGTAGCTGCTGTGCCAATATTTCATTACAGATTATAATGCTGTACTTCAGCATTGAATGCCTTTGAATTTTCAGCATTTTAATGAGGATGATTGGACAGTCTTTCAGTCCTATCTTTTAGTATCTTAGGAAAAGTAATAAGTTCCAAAAGAAAGCTGGGGGAATTCAGGTGCAATCCTCACAAAGTAGTGGTATTATAGTACATTCATTATATACCATAATATAAAAATGATACTAAATATACTATAGTATAAATACTAAATTATAGTATATTCATTATAGTATACCTCCAGAAGACCTTGGACTTGCTCACTATTACTGGCACTGTGGCTTTTTCACAACAGATCCATCTATTTATTTGAATAACAAGAGCTTAGATTTATAATAACAAACCAAAATTATAAAGAAACAATCTATATGGAATTTTAGATGTAATATAATTGTTTTCTTCCAGGGCACAAACCAGCATCTATTGAAAGCTGGAATAAAACTTTCCCTGGGGAGAAGCTATCTCATAACTGCCTATTGCTTTTCTTCACCTGATATTGCAGCATACTTCTAAAGTGGTGAGCCCAGGGTACCTGATGCATGCTAATATCCCCAGATTGTTGCCCAAGGCAGCCTTTAGACTCTTTCACATTATTGCTATGTCACAAAAGACAGCCACTTATCAAGCTGGTTTATGATTATAAAAATGACCGGTGCAATAAGTAGAATTTAAGTGTAAAATAACTTATTTTTTTTTTTTAAGAAGGCATTATGAGAATGACTATAGGGAAAAGAACTAATGTAGGTCTAGATTCGCTGCTAAAGTCAAAACGCTGCCGAAGGAGACAGTCAATTGTTTTCTTTCTTTCTTTTTTATTTTTTTATTTTTTAATTGTTGAGGGAACCATGTCCATCATTGTTATAAAGAGTGTTTAGAGAGTTTTCTGTAGATGCACATTGCCCTTAAGATTATTTTTCACAAGCTCCTTGTCCTATCAGATGCAATAAATTAATCTTATGTTTCTTCTCATTGTTTTAGAAAAGCCTCTAGTTTTTGTACGCAGTTAATCCTCTGCAAATTGAGTTTTTTGATCATTGCTCCTAGTGTGGAGTTTCTTGCCTAGTGGGGAATTGTGTGTGGGCAGGTAAGTACATTGCAAAAGGGCCTTTTAGTCACTGAATGACTTTTCATCACTAATTTTTCCTTGTATAATGATACGCTTCTCTGTGATTTTAATTTGGATACTCTCAGAGGCAGAAAGTCTCTTTATTGAATATCACGTCATGGCGTTTTGTGTAAGAAATAGTAATTAAAAATTATCTGCTGTAAATTTTTGGTACAAATTGAATACTAATAGAAACCCCATTTTCCTTTGTGATTTTTTCTTCATTTTCCTTATTCACACTTCTTTCATTCTCTATAGATCTTGAATGTAAGTCTGAGTACTTATTGCCTTAGCAGACTACAATTGTCCCAAAAAAAAAATTTTAAAAATATTTCTGGAAATAAATGATGAAAAAACTCCTTCTTTTATACCACAGTATTTTAATAATCTGAAATGAAGAATAATGTTGTTCCATTTTTTTAAAAGGAAACATTATAGAAACATAAAAGTAAAACCTGTACATAGCAAACTCCCAGACTTTTCTTGTAAAGCACTTCTGTGCCCAAATTGACTATTATTTGGCATGTCTTCAGGCCTCTGCTGTGTGACTGTCGTGGTTTGGCACTGGCCCAACCCCGGGTACTCAGGAGAGTCACTCGCTTACCCTCCCCTGCCACAGCTGGGCAGAGGAGAGAAAAAAAATAATGAAGGCTTCAGAAGTGAGATAAGGACTGGGAGAAAACATTTCAAGGACAAAACAGGCTCAACTTAAGTTGCAAAGTGAATTTATTACTAACAGAATCAGAAGAGGATAATGAGAAGTAAAGTAAGCCTTAAAAACACCTTTTCCTCTCCAGCCCCTCTCTCCTTCCCACCACAGGGAGAGGAGCAGCACAGGGAGACTGGGCGTGGGGGTTTTTGGTCAGTTCATCACTTGGGATCTGCTGCTGCTGCTCCAGGAGAGGAGTCNAGGATAATGAGGTGTAAAGTAAGCCTTAAAAACACCTTTGCCTCTCCAGCCCCTCTCTCCTTCCCACCAGCAGCACAGGGAGACTGGGCGTGGGGGTTTTTGGTCAGTTCATCACTTGGGATCTGCTGCTGCTGCAGAGATCTTGAGAGAGATCAGATTGGTCTTGACCAATGGGATGGGAGAGGTGTCCAACTTCTCCTCCAATCCCTGGTCTGTCTAGAAATACTATAAATTTAGAATCAAATATTTTAATAAACAGTTTTTAACCTTCTCACAAAAAAGTGTATAAGTGTGTGTCCTTGTGTGTCCCACAGCAACACAAAACCAGTACAGTGGCAAAAGGAGTGAAATGGAGTTTGGGTGAAAAAGCTTCTTGTGACTAAATAATATGAGTCAATAAACAAGTCAAGGTATTTATAATTGAGATTAATACCAATAGAAATAGATTATATGAGAATGCCTCTTAGAATATTGATATATTTTTAAAATCCCCTGTGTCTCATGATTTCTGCAGCCTTTGAGTGTGTAACTGGTGCTCCATTGCTTCACCACAAAAATTCAAATTCTGACTTCTTTTTAACTTACTACAAAACTATGTTGGTGCACTAAGTAGCTGTAAGTATGGATAATATGCCATTTTGGAGTAGTCAGCCTAATGATACTGAGGGAAATTCTGAAAGATAGGTCAATGGTGTTGGAAAGGCTGAGAGGTTCAATATGAATAGGATGCAAAACTGTTATAGATCAGTTTGTTAGTTGATTGAAAGTTTCAAATAATAATTTTTCTGCTTTGTCATAATAAGAATATTAATAGAAATAACTATTGAATTATTGATAGTCTAAGCATGTTTATAGCTGAAAGGCTTTCAGTACATTTTACAGTACATGAAATAGAATGTTAGGAAATATTTTTGCAGATTACTTATTCTGTAGGCCCATCTGACTGTGTAGAGGTTGGTCTTTTGTAACTATATACAATTTAATTATTATGAAAATATGTTCTGACAATTCTTTCTGATAAAAGATTTGTTTGCAAGAGCTTATGGTCCATGTAATACTTAACCAGATGATAAAAGACTTATTTAAGGACTTTTTTTTTCTCTTCAATTCGTTAACATAAAAGCTTTGAGTAAAAATTTACAAAACTTTGAAGAAAAAGGTGGTGGAATTATTTTCATGAGATACCTGTGTGTAAAATATTCATGTTGTAACAAATTGTCTTTCTGTCCCATATTTTTGTTCACATTGCAATCAAAGTTATAATAGTATTATTTTACTCTCGATTTTTGTGTTCACATGTGGCTGTGCCTTAACAAATGTTTGTTGTGTCACTGTTATAGAAATGGTGTAATTATAAAAAAACATGACTGTGCCATCCATGACATAGACACTAACATTTTCCTTGAGGATTTTATCACTCAGCAAGTGCAGTATTTATTTGTATGTGTTGCAAAGAACCATAAACAACCACGTAGGTCATCATGCTCACAGTCCCACAAAAAACTTTATAAAAAAATTAAATACCTGCAATAACTTTTCTTGGCCCTTCCACAAAGATAATTCTCTTTCATTGCAGTAATTGTAAATTTTTTTTCACTGATGATGCAATGTCTTTGACAGTTCTTAACAATGCTCCATGTTTTCCATTATAGTAAATGAAGTCGTATTGCATTGGGAAAAAAATTCAGTGACTTGTTCAGGGACAAGTGAAACACAATGGATTGGCTGAAAGGCCGTTGCTTCTCTGGCCTTCTTGGAAATTAAATTCCAGTTTTGATTTTAAAAAATTGTTTGAGGAATGTAATTCTATTAGAATTTAAAGTTTGAGAAACTGACACATAAATTATTAGACTTACTATGACTTATGCATATTTGAATAATGCACATTTGAATGGATAATCCAAAGAACAAATGGAAAAGAATAATGGAATTCTGACTACAACTGATGATGACTTTTCAATTTTAAAAAGCTTTACTTCTCTAATGCCATAGACATGAATGAGCAAATCAGGACCTTTTAGTAAAAAGAATAAATGAAAGGTGTAGCAAAAATTTCTTTTTTATTGCTAAAGAATTTTAATAGCTTCCTCCCTCTTATCATCAAGGGAAATATATCATCATGAAGTATTTGGATTTATTTTTTATTTATACACATGCACAAATTCTTACTCTCCATTGTAAATGAGAATAAATGCAAGAATCGAATTGTATTGCACTACTGTATCACCGATTATTATTTTGTACTGATGTATCACATGGTTTGTTCTGTGCACCCCCTGGATGCTGTAATAGTTGGTTTCTTCCCCCTCCTCAGGTTAAGTCCCTCCTCTCACCTGTCCCAGCATTTTTCTCCCATTGGCTTTGGTTCCCTTCCTCTGCCCCCCTCCCCTTGAGTTTAATAAATCCCTCTCCTCAGGTATTCACTCTCTTTGTCCTTGTCTCCTTCTCTTCATCTTTCTCCCTGCTCTTTCTCCTCACGGCCTTCCTCTCTCTCTCTTTTTCTCTCTCTCCTTCTTGCCCCCTTCTCCCCTCCCCTCCTCCAGGATCGGTTCACTTTTAAATTTGCGGATGTTTTTCTGGGAAAAAAGAGCACCTCTCGATCTGTTCTTATGTGTCCATGTTGATTTGTTGGGGGTTTTGAGCTAGCCAACCCACCCCCTATGGAGCAAATACAACATCAAAAAAACTTATTTTTATGTAGTACATATTTTATAGAAAGAACACTTGCAAAAAAAAAGAAAATTTTTTCCACTTGTTCTGTTTTTCTGTACCTAAACTCTTCACATCCTCTGTTTGGGATGCAGAGGGAATTTCACAGAGATCCAATAGCACAAAAATGTATAAAATACTTTTTCTGTTAGGTATTCTGACAAACTCAAAAAGAAACTGGGCAGGTTTTGTTTGAAATACTCTTTCCAGAATATAAAAAAATGTATTATATATCAGCATCCTTTCTAAGAAACGCATCAATTTAATTGCATTCTTGGTGGTGTAGGTATTCTGTGAAACTTATGGACTGGAGTTTCATTGATTTTCTTGTTTTGTGAAAAACCTCTCATACTTGGTAAATTAATTCCTATGTGGTCTTTCCCTGCTCATTATTGCACTTGGACTCATGAAAAGCAACTATGATGGGATGAATTTTGCTTCTACAGAGCTATAGAGACTTGTTTGATCTGCTTTAGAAAACCAGGAAAATTATATAGGAGTTCCTCAGTTATGTTGATATGAGTGTGATAGTGCTATTAGTAACATGGCTAATGTTATTTAGCCCAAGTCTTCCAGGCCCTGTTAAATGTGCCCTGCAATATGAGAAACAAAGGCTACAGAAAAATATTGGTAGTTTAGTACCTGTGTCATATCATATTCCTGCAGTCTTTCATGAACCTATGGATGTTTGCTATGATTGTATTTCTTTTAGGTTTGAGTACTCACATAAAGTTCTGAATGGGAATGATCATTTTCACAATGTTCCTAAGTTTCTTTCTTATACTTTGAACAAAGATCTTTCAAATCAGTGGAAATACTGTGTCCAAAGATATCTAGAGTAAATCCTTGCTTTCTATGGTTGTTTCAGAACAGTCACTTCTGAATAATAAAGTTATCTGCAGTTGCTGTAGTTTATTGAAATTATTGCATCAATAAAAGTCTGCTCACTGTCTTTCAGTGCCACGACTCATTTATGTTTTTGAGAGCAGAAGAACAGAAACCTGTTTCAAGCATTACCATTACTAGTAGAACACTGAAAATTTTCTTGGATTCAGTACCAAAGTTAATCTGTGAAATGTCCCATAGACATAAAAAATTGAGATGGACTGTTATTGCAGATGTCAGAACTGATGTTGTGCTTAACAGGGTGCTGGCAACTCTGAGCAAACAAGGAAGAAAAGGGAGGAAATGGGAAAGGGGATGAAAACTATTCAGTTTGTAGTGTTGAAATGGGAACAGAATGTGAGAACAAAGCTGTGAAATGGAATTTGACAATGTGTGGCTTGAAGAATGTAGATTTGTTTCAGAAATGGTGATACATTATTAATGACAGAATAAGTGTCAGAATAGAAGGACAGATGTAAAATAATACTGTCAGTCTGGTAGGTAGGGCCTGGGCCATTTTAAAGAAAGACGTTCAATAGAGAACACTGTGAAAGAAATACTTGCAGAAATATTTCAGAAAAATTTGGAGGTAACTAAATGCATATAGCTCCATCAGTTTTTCATTTGAATGAAATGCAAGGAAACTGAAAAATGTTTATATGGGGTAGCTGGGAAAAGGAATGCTTTTTTTGCTTTCAGGGCACATCTTTCAGTTCCAGGTTTCTGGCAGTCTACTGTTAACAAGCCCCCTGGCAACATGTCTTCCTCATAGATTCCATAAACACGAAGATTTTCATAAAATGGTCTAACCCTGTCAAACTAATATTTTTGGCTTAACTAACAGATAGTATGCTGATGGGAAAAAACCTTCCACAAACCAAACCACAAGATAAAACTTTACTTACAATTTAGCTTACATCACACTTTTCAACAAATTAAGAATTCACCCATTTTTAGACTCTGTAATTCTTCTGACTGTGCTCATCTGGACCTCCAAGTGCCTCTGTATTGGACATCAAAGGCTGTCTACAAAAGCCTATCAAACATACTTTTTCCTCTTTCTCTTGCTTCAGGAATCCTGTTTCATGAGACTCCATTTGTTTCCTGATGTGCAAGCACGTATGGAGTAATTTCAATCTGACAAGATAAAACAAAGATAAGGTGCAGAGTTTGTTAGCACTAGAACTATGCATATTTACTTCTCATAATGCAAATGTATGCAATAGTAGGATACTGTAGCCTCTAGGGCTGTATTGGAGCTAAATCAATGGGTGGCATTTCACACCTTTTAGGCTCAGTTTATTAACACAATGGAGGTAACTAATTTAAAAGGTCTCAGATGCCTTCCAATGAACGGAAAAATTCTGTGTACTGCCTTAATTAAAGGCAAATATTGCTGCAGTGCTTCAGTTACAGCCAAAAGGTTGGTTGCAATCTGTTGGTTTAAGTTTCCGTGGATTTTGTTGAAAATCATGGAATGTTTTTTACTGCTATTTTTTTAAAAGTCTCAAAACCAGCCAAAAACTTCCTGCTCTGCCCTGAGAACAGAAGAGAGTGAGTCTCACCTTCCCAGGGGAGGAGTAAAAGGCAGAGCAGAGTCATGTCCTGCACTTAATCACGGTGACGTAGGAAAGTCATGCAAACTTTTTTGTCTCTTGATGTATGCTGCTTTTCCTCATTATATCAATCTTGGAAAAAAATTCTCTTGTCTACTTTCAATTTTCATTTTTCCACTCTGGCTCTATTTTTCATTCCTATGCCCCATTCACTTTAAAACAAATACAAATGAAAGAAAGTAAAGGGAAATGTGCAAAAATGGCAACTGTCATGTTTTAATTCACAGGAGGTGACAACTCTATGCAATATTCTTCTTGTGTAGGCAATTTCTGTCTATGATAAAGTCCTTGCTAACCACAACTTAGGAGGAATTTTGGTTTATTTCATTTTACTTTCAAGTCTTCTTTAATATCCAATCTTTGTGTTCTTTTAATAGTCCAGTCTATGATGGATGTTCTGGGAAGACGCCTGTACTATAGTTTTTTATTACTATTAGTTTAAATAAAATTATAAAATTATAACAGTATTGCTATTTATGCAGATTGAATTTCCTTGTTTTATTATTTTTGAAAGTGATGTAGCACAACAAATCAGAACTCCTGTAGGAGGCTTGTTTTCTTCTATGTCAGAATTCAAATAATGATGAATTGGGAGAAAAACTGTTATGGTAAGGATTGTATTCTGCTAAGAAAGTTTATTAAGGATTCTCAGCTGATTTTCTTGAACAGAGTTTGTGTAATCTCTCTTAACATAGATGGAAATCTTTGCCATCTGAATTAATAAAAAACTTTATTCCTAAAGCAGGTAATTCATGCGCACTTTTTGATTCCTCTTCTTCTTATGTTAAATTTAGAGGCAAATCAGCCTGAACCATAATTTTAAAAATTGATAGAATTCCTCACAGTAATGCCAGACAAATAAAAAAGTACAGAATATATTCTTATCTTTAAGTAATTTAAATAATCATAGGATTGTATAAGATTAAGGGTCGGAAGGAATCTCAAAGATCATCAGTCCTCAGCCCCTTGCCACTTCCCTCTAGACCATGTTGCTCAAGACCTTATCCAGCCTGGCTTTGAACACTGCCAGGGATGAGCCATCCACAACCTCCATGGGCAAAATTTTCCTGGGTCTCACCATCCTCCCAATAAAGAATTTTTTCCCTAATATCCAACCTAAATTTCCCCTCTGTCAATTTGTACCCATTACTTCTTGTCCAGTCACTGCAGTTCCTGATCAAGGGTCCTTCTCTGGCTTCCCAGGTACTGGAAGCGTGTTATGAGGTCTCCATGTCGCCTTCTCTTCTCCAGGCTGAACAGCCCCAGCATTTTCCAGCCTGCCCTCTTATCAACTGGTACTCCAGCCTCCTTATTGACCTCATGGCCTTCTCTTGCTCCAAGAGTTCCATGTCCTTATGCTGGGGACAGTAGAACTGCAGGCAGGACTCCAGGTGGGATCTCAGCCACTTTTTTATCCACTGAGTCATCCATCCATTAAAGCCATGTCTCTCCAACTTAGAGACACTAACATTCCACTTTGGATGTACTCCATTTTACTAAAAATGTTAAGCATTTTACATTGCTTTATGACTTTTACTCTTTATTTGAATAAATACGATTTTTATACTTGGAAAAAATAAAAAAAATAACTTTGACTTTGACTTTGCAAAGTCAGAAGTCCAAAACTCCACAATTATACTGTGATAGACTTAAAAAAATGGAATACAAGAATAATGGGGAGGAAAAAAAGAGGAGACAGTCATAGCAAGAGTGGGGGATGTCAGAGAGTGAGACTGGTGTTGAGATAATATCAACAAACTTGATTATAGTACACTTCTCAATGATAAAATACTCTTTTGTTGAGGTGACTTGCTCTAGGATTTTTGCAATTAGTTTTTTGCCACATTCCCTAAAGTTAATAATGTTTATGGATTTTAATTTTAATGCCAACAGGCTTCAAGTTTAACTCTTCTCAGAATACATATAATAGGATAGTGGTCATAGGTCATGATAATATTTCTGAAAATTCAGAAATATTTCAGAAAGCATTCTAATTCAAATAGAATTATAAGAAAGCAAATATAATTCTGAAAGCACTCTTTTAACAAAGACTTGAGAAATTATAGACCTCAAAGATATTTAAAGAAGATGGGATGTGTAAGAGTAGGCAGGAAAGGAAACATGGTAGGATTGTGCATAGAAGCAGAAAATCAATGTAATTTAAAAAGTATGGTGATTATATTTGGTGATTTACTTGAAATCAGTGTGTCTTTAGGGAGATCACAGTTTTGTCTATCTCATGTGTGTAGAAGTATTTTGTGCATTTGTAGAAAACTGATGTAGCTCAAGATGAATAAGAAAACTACCTAAAAGAATACTGTTGATCATTCTAGGCCGGATTTCATACCAGGTCCAAAGATGAACTCTTGAAAATACTGTTATATGCAACACATCCTATTTTGCTAAGACATTAAACCAGCTCTCCTAAGCACCTGATATTTTTAAAAGTGATAACAGGCCTTTCCTTCTTATGGGCCAGGGTAATTTTAGCCTCTTCTCATTCTTTTTCAGTGCTATTTTTACCCTAGTGAAAATCTCCGAATCCTAAGAAAACCAATACCAACTGGAGGCAGAGTACATTAGAATGAATCCCGTTCAATATAACCTCAGGTTGTGCACTTAAACGGGATGGATTTTCCAGCCCCTCATTAAGGCACACTGTGACTTAGATCAGCATAATGAGTAGCAGTGCCTGAGGCTGTGCCTACTCTAATACAACAGTCTTGGTCTAAAGTTTTTCCAAGTATACTCATTGAATCTGGCAACTAAAGGAGTATATATGTCAATGGTCCTTTTTTTTTGTTTTGTTTAATGCAAACTAAAGCTAGTTAGGTGATGATTCAAATTAAATCACCATGTTTATGTCTGGGGACAAGTGTATAGTTGTTTGCCTGTGCAAATGTTCTTTCTAATGTTGGCAAGAGTTCATTCTCGAATTCATCATGATGTTTTATGAAAATTCTTTGGCGTCTCAATATACAAAACCAGCTTTTATTAGATATGTGTACATATGCTCACATGCATGTACATGCAGATTATCATTCTGAAATGAAGAATAAATAATTCAGTATAATGTTCCTGGTAAGCTAGTTGAGTGCAATTAAAATAAGAAAACTGATGGTATTTAAACTATTCATTAAAAATCAGTATGATAAAATAGTTATATTAGTTACCAGAAGAAGTAACGTGAGGTATGACTATGGATTACAGGAAGCACACAGTCTGTCTAAATTAATTTTTATTTCTATATTTCTCATAGAGCAATATAAAGTGAGTTGTCCCTTTGCTGAATTGAGAAAGTGAAGAAAAAAATAAAAAGTCCAATATCCAGAGTTTCTGTAAAAGTTAACATCCTTTTTGTCAAATCTATTGCATTTATATCTCTTCATTCAGGGTGAAATTTGCTGGACCTGTAACATTTGTTTTTAGACTATAAGGAAAAAGCCTTCTAAGCTTTTCAGCAGATGTGTTCTGTATTTCTCTAGTCTGTTCAGATGTTGCCATACCTTGAACAATATACTTCAGTTAACAACTACATCTCCTGAAGCTACCTTGCTCTGAAAATGTGACTGCCAGGACTTAAGGGCAAGCTTAATCACAAAAGAAAAATATATATTCAGGTTCTTAAAGCCAGTTATTTGCTTGAATATTTAACTGCCTTTCATATAAATAGAAGTATAAATAACTCTTTTGTGGTTTTCATAATTATATAAAGTAAATCAAGTTCCAGTACAATAATTTAGAAGTAAAAATAAGTAGGACATTAAAATATGGAAAGTTTATTATATGACAGTTTGTATCTATATATTTATTCAATCAATTATGATTCTCATAATATTAATTCTATATCTCATTAATCCAAGACATTTCTGAAGTGTGTCTGTAAACTTATGTACTCATGGATGTGTTTGTATATGTGTGGACACTAAGAAGTGATTGGAGAGAAGCAGTTGGAGTGTTCCCAGGCCTAGACTGGGAAAAGCATGAGAAAGGAATCCAAACAGAACTTAGCACCTGGTGTTTGTCCAAATACCACAACGTGTAATATGTGATGTTTATGGTAAGGTGTATGAAATGTTTACCCAAAGGGCTGGTGGCCCTTCCTGCACCAATTAGCTGACTGTATTCTTGAATTAACCAATCCGCTTGTAGGCTGACAAGCACACTATAAAAGAGCTGCATCATTTTAATAAACTGGTTTTTAGCCATTGCCTTGTGTGAGTTGTGCTGCTGTCATTACCACCCCTAACTCTACAGCGACATACACGTACACATTACATGCCACCAGAAGGGACTAGGTGAAGTATAGTTTGAGTTAGGATATGTAGAAAATATTCTAAGAAGGAACAATTTAGTTTTGTTTATCAAGGAAGCAAAACTATGTAGAGCACCCAGAAAGTGAAACTGTGGGTTTTTTTAGATTGAGTTTTATTGACTGTATTCACTTAACTTAAAGAAAATGTGGTCAAGCATTTTGTATTATGAGAAGAAATGAAACTTCTGTAAGACTTTCACAGAGATGTAATAACATCTGACAGGTTGCATTAATGTGTGTTTCCACATTGAGAATTCTGTCTTAATTAGCATATAAAGAAATACGGGTAGTGCCAAAATTGGTATGATGCATGATGAAGAATAAAGTTATTAACATTCAGTTTATCTCATTCCAAGTAATGCAACTGTAGTATGAACTTATCCTCACAAAATGAGAGATATATATAATGGGAAGGGAAAATGGCTTAAGTTACAAAGAAACATATTGATGAGGACTTATCCAAACTGTGACAAATCTTTGATGAAGTTATGGATAAAGAAAAGCCTAGCCTGGCATTTATCTTGACAAAATATGTTGCTGAGATTTGATAAGAAAATATGTTGGCTTTATTTCAGCCTGGTAAAATGGTCAGCAATACAGGCTATCAGAAAGTTTTCAGGTACTCTTATGTCTTTGTATTTACTATGTCTTTTTGTTTGTTGCCTTTAGCTGTTCAGCAGAGATAACACCTGATGCAATCCTGACCTGATGAACAGTTAAATTCCTGATTTGATTTTATTCGATTTGGTTTGATTTGATCTGGTATACTTTCATCAGGAATTTTGCTGTTCTTAGTTAGGTACACTATTTCTACTCCTTGACCATAGACCTACTCCTGCAGTGGCATCTTCCTAGAAACTGAGAAATATTTTTCTCCTCTTTTGCACTGTCTGCATACAGTGAACTTTATATTCTTTTTCTTTATTCCTAAGTGTTTCTACCAGATTAAGAAGGGATGCCTTAACAAAACTCTTAGATCCCTTAGGGATAAATAGAAGTAGCAATCTTGTGGGAAGACATCTGGTAGAACTTCCATTGCCTTTCCCTGAGCTGCAGCTCTTTTTCATCTTCTGTTCATCAACAGCTGTTCAAGCTATGTATATACTCAGTTATATGCAAATGTAGGAAAATCACCACTTAAAAAATTGTATCAAATTCTTTAGTTTTTTTCTATAAATTTTTGTAATTCCATGTTTTCAAATGAGTCGTTTTCTGACATTTTCATTGGAAATGTACTTTAATATTTAGTTGTTTTTTCCTTTGCATGTTGAGTCCTGTCACAAATTCTGAATGTCTTATTTAAGTAATGAGTAGGTAAAATTTATTCTGCCACTCCCTTTGGGAAATTGAGAAAAGGAACACAAGTTTGATCAGTCTTCTGCATTTCAAATAGTACCTCCTGCTATCCACACTTCCACGAACATATTTTCAGTAAGCCTTACCTGATTTTTTTCACTTCAGATTTTTTGCGAACAAGTGACACCTTGGTAGGAAATGTGCTTCATTTTTGTCTTCTGGATGTGCTGCTGAAGGAATGGAACCAAATTTCCATTGAAAGAAAAGCTTTTTCTTTTGTGGCTTTGTGATAGCATTTTGAATGCATTTGTCAAGTATTTTAAGGCTTGAAGGTTCCTCAGCTGATATGCCCATATGTGCTTTAATAGCAAAAAATTTTCTGATCAATATTTCTAGTCCTTTGTCCTCTTAAACTGCAAATTTGGACACAAGCTACACATAATTATCATAAAATTCCAAGGAATATGCATGATGAAGAATAAAGTTATTTTCCTTCTCTTTTCCTGGTTTGCTGTTGTCTTATTGCCCTCATAAAATTGTGAAAGCAGACAACTACTGTATATTTCTTTCAAGCATCAAAAAGTCCTTAGTTTTATATGGAAAGCCCTAAATAACCTTAGGAGAGGACTTTTGTCAGAGGGAAAAAATGTTTTGAAGTTCTGAAATTCCTTTCTTCAGAGGTTGAAACAGGACTTTTTTGTAGTTTGAACAAGGCTTGGAAAGAATTTGTCTAAGTATTAAGAAATCCCAGGAATTTTTCCAGTAGTTTTATAGTTTCTGCTGCAGATTTTTTTTTTTTTTTTTGTAATAGCTTGCACTCTTGATGCATTTGTCACTATGCTGTCTGTAGTGATTACACAGTCAGTATAGTCTAATTTGCAGCTGGTTTATGGAATTTTAAAAATTTCACCCGTTATTTCGAAAATCTGTCATATTTTCAGTGAGGTAGTACCATCCATTAGGCCAGCAATATAATCTCTCAGTCTCTATATATTGTACTGTAATTGTGTGTCTTAAATTATTTTTATTTTTATGGTTACCTACATCTTGCACCACAGAATGTGTTTTGACTGTGTTCTGGGCTTCAGGTGCTTTCCTCAAACAATTGATGTTAAAATGCTTCCTATTGTTGATGTCACTTGCAAGCACAAAATGTTTTCCCCATGAAATATATATTTCTCCATTTTCACAGTAATTTTTGCATCCCTAAAGTATGCAAAAAAAAAAAAAAAAAAAGATTTATAGAGAAAATAAGCAATGAGAATAAAAGTCACATGCTTAAAATAAAAGAAGTTACTAATGTCAGTAATATTGGTGGTGGTTTTCATAGAAATTGATCTGGAGCAGAGACTTCATTGCTAATGACAAGCCCATGAAAGCTACTGGTGAAAACAGACCCAATTACTTCCAAAAATAGCCTTCAATTTAACTTACAATAAAAACAAGGTAAACTATAAGACACAGAATGAAATAGTAATTTAGAATTGATCTTGCAATATAGCTTCAAAATATATTAGTTTAAGTTTTCATCATATAAGTACTTAAAATCAGCCATGAAAATAATTAACATGAAAATGTTTCCTTATGGGATTCTTGTCAATCATGAAACGTTTATTTTGCAATGTTCAGAAATACTTTTTGCAGCGCATTACATTTTTTTTCCATCTGTAGCAAGTCATGATTTGGCAGAAACAGGAGTCGCTTCAATCTCAAAATAATAATTAAAAAAAAAGAGCAAATAGCACCTTCCAGAGGATCTCTTCTTGCATTCCTTCAAAAGACTTTTCTCTCAGTATTTATTCAGTCCTCAAAAGCTTTAAGGGAATTATTTTGTGCTCTAACGCAACAAGCAGCTTATTAATTGATCATGACACTAATTTACTGGTATTTATTACTCTGCCCTGGTAAATGTCATATATTTGGCAAACAACTTGAGGAAGGTCAACAGCCTGACATGTTCTGCCTTTTTCCTTGTATTTCCATTGGTTCCTGATACTTTCAGTGATACCTTCTGTTTAGTATGTCTTTCTGTCCATATTTACTGTTAAATGCAATATTTTACTCAGCAGCAGGTCTTTAATTTAATTTGTAAAGTTAAATTTTTGACATGAAAGAAATAAAATTTAATGCTGAATTAAGTACTATATATTATTAGCACTGGAACATCAACTTTGAATAGTCCTTTAATTTCAATGTATAGCATACAAATGACAATATATTCCTATCCTTGTTCCTATCCATTGTTCCTATCCTATGTTCACCATAATTTGACATTTAATGTTAACTGCCCATCTTACCACCAATAATGCATCTGAACCTGTACTCAGGAATCCAATTACTGAAAATTACACAGCTCTTGCCTGAATCTCCTTCTTCCTAGGAAAAGTAGACATATGCCACAAGACAGGATAGATCAGAAATATCAAAGACTTTCAGAAACTCACATACTTGCATATCCTCTCCTTGAATGTGTTTCCTTGTAGTATGGCCTTGGGCGGTAAAAATTCCAGGTCATTAACCTCACTTTTTTGTAGGAAAATGGTGAATAAGTAAAAATATATAATAAAAATAACTTTACTGTGTTCAATTTAGTATCTCCACATTGCTGCTATTTTGCTTGATTGCAAAACCTTTCTCATTAACATTAAATTTTGAACAATGCTTCCAAGTTTCAAGTTGCATTCTGTTGCCACATATGCACACATAATTTTCTTTAAATCACAGAACATTCTGAGATGGACCCACAAGGATCTTTCAGTCCAACTTTTAAGAGAATGGTACACATGAGAGTTGAACTCTTTAAGTACTTATTTAGTCTTTTCCCTATGCGTTACATTTCTAATTTCAAATGAGGCCCAACATTAATTTTTACCATTAATTTTTCCATATTTACCACAGTAGAATCTGGCTTGAGCCCTTATTAAGGTTAGAATTTTTCAACTCTGCATTCTAGGACATTTTACTTCTGGAAGTTCAAGACATAAGTGACACCAGACAAAGACATGCAAGACTCTTTTCTCTCTAGCTTTCTTACAGTGCCCAAATTTTGAAGACATAGCTTTATAAAGACACTGTTGGTCTCAGTCAGAAAAAGAAGAAAAAGGACTTTATAGCTAGATACGAAAAAAAACATCCTTTATGTTTGTAAGAATGAAAATTTTCTGGTGGCTTTCCAGCTGTGCTGAACTGAACTTATATAGGTAAAATTAATTTGAAGTAGATGAACATTAGTATATTTGGCTACATCTAAGAAGCTGAGGTTTTTCCACTTCAGAGGTTAATGCAGTTCATGCTATCCACTTTCATTTATCATACTAAAACAGAGAAATACAGCATAGTAAATTTATTATTTTTGAGCACCAAATAACTTCATAGAAACAAGAGGATCTTGTCAGCTGATGCAGTAGAAACAGAATTAGTGGAGGGGAGAAAAATGCAGAGCCATTTTCTCTATGGGCTATTAATAAAACTCCTTGCATTTTAGTGACTCCCATGTGATGGCTTGTTGATGTTTTCTTCTTCTAAAACAGCACACAGTTCTTCTCTGTGGTTGTGTGAGAAGGAGTGAGAGCACATTGATGATAACTGGTCTCTCCTGAATTTTTTTTGTGCTTTCATCAAATCATGGAAAAGTTTGGGTTGGAAGGAATCTCAAAGATCTTTTGGTGTCACCCATCCTTACCTGTCAGGGATGCTTTCCACTGTATCAGGTTTGGTAGTCTTGTGTAGTAACTCTGGGCCTTCAGAAGTATGAAGGCTACAATGCCGTCACCTGACTTTCTCATGATGGAATTCGTACATAAAATCTTTATTCCTATTTATTTTACTTTATGCAAAAATACTTCTTCAACAAATATTTTCAAAGAAAATTGTTCCATTCTTCCATGTAAGCAGCAGTTCTTTGAAAATCCCTCTGATACCTATGCCTCCAGAGAGATCACAAAGAACGAATGGAAAACAATTTTTACTTTTCATCCTTCTGTGTACTAGTCTGAAAGCAAACCAGCGGGAGATCCCAAGTCAGAAATACAATTTAATAGGAAAATGAAAATAAATGCAATAATACAGAAATATTGACAGAGTCCGGATACAAACTGACACCTTTTTGGTCAGGGTGGTGCTAGCAGTCTGATTAAATGGTGGCTGCAGTCCACTCGAACTGATAGATGTGGTTCTGTTGAGGCAGTGATTCTGTAGAGGGGTTTGGCCCTCCTCTGAAATTCCAGTGGTGGTTATGGAGCTTTTGTCCCCTGGGAATTCAGTGGAAAAGGCTGCTTGTGGTGTTCCACACCTCAGATTATATCCAGGTGGGAATGTTTGGTTCCTCCCCCTAGTCAGAGCGTCTCACAATGTGATGATGTAATTTTATCAGTCATGCAGTGAGACTTTGATAGCCCATTAGCAGAAGGTATCCCCTGGAGTTATCAGGGATGGGTCACAAAGGAGATAAAGAACACTGCCCCACCTGGTTTTAACAGTTTATGAAGATGGTGATGGAATACATATTTTTGGGTATATCTTACATTGTAACCTAAGACATTCTGTAATACCTTGTTATTGTGTCCCAATCCTATTCTGGAGGCTTTATTTGATTTTTATGCTAATTTTTTTTTGCTTTGTTTTTAAAATCTTTGTTCTTGGTGAGATGGGAATTTTCTTATTCTTTTTAATACACCTGGAACCTTTTCTTTCAACCATTTCTTACATATCAAGTATGTTGGTCTCATATCAGAACTAAATAGCAGATGGAAGAAGACTGATATGTATTTAACTGCCATAAAATGATATTGCCTATAACCAGCCTGACAAAAAGTCCTATGTTTTCAGAGGTTAGTCCTTCTAAGACCTGTATGTTATACACTTTAGTAACTTTTCATGCTTGGCTAAAATCTATTTCCAGTATCTGAAAAAAGGCCAGTTTATTTAAAAGTGATTTTATTTTGAATTCTAACATGTCATTTCATTTCCTTATGACGGCAAATATCATGGGGTAAAGCTGGCTTTGCACAGGGGATGTGGAGCACAGATAATCTATTTGAATTAGCTGTGATTACACTGGCCATGGTGGATCAAGGATTTGAACCCAAGATCTTTGAATTATCTGTCTACAACTTTTCTAAAACAAGTAATTTATTTCAAATATTGTACTTTTGTTCTGAAGAGATGGACAAGTGGTTACTTAAACTTACTTCCTTTTATGGCTATACATACTATAATTTTAAAATGTTTGATTAAAGTATACAGTTGTCTTTGATATAAAGGATATTAAATCACCAGTCTCCAAAATCTAGGCTGCTTTGGAAAACCTTAGGAGTGGTTTATTATTACTTCTATGTATTTTCTTTTTGTCCCTACCCTGACCTTAAGTGTCTGATCACTGTGACATCTATGTGAATATGCAGTAGACTACTTTTCACTACTGTTCCTAGGCAAGACTTTACCTCAGCATCACCAAATGACTGGTAGACTTAGAAAAACTATCAGCAGAACCAGAAGGATATGCTAAATATTTTAGTTTTTTTCATTGTGGCTTATTTTCCATTAGTAAATTATGGTTCTTTTCCCTTCCAAGTTAATGATCTTTTAAGAATAAAGTTTCTATGCTACAATATGACTAAGATTTGACCTTCAGGGTCTACCTCTCCAAAGAAAACTTTGCTCCTTAAGTGTTTTATTCTGAAAATAATTTCTCTAGAGTGGAGAAATTCTAAATGGAAATACAACAAAAGCAAATGTTGCTAAGGAGGAAGCTCCATTCTGCACAGGACTGTACGAAAAAAACATAAATGAGAAATATTTTAAAAGATAAAGTTTTAATAAAAAGGATGGAACAATTTTTTTGTCTCCTGTCAGAGAAAATCTTGTAAATTGTTAGAACAGTATTTTATTTGTTTCTTCAATTTTGTGTAGGTTTATCAGGAATCTTGTTTCTGATGTACAAACTTCAGGTGATTCAGAAGTAAAACTGAATTTTGAATGACTACACACAAATATGTGTTTATGACAGGTAGGTGGGTATCCTTACTGAAAGAACTGTGGCTGGACTTTGAATTAAAGAAACTCTTACCCAAAAATCTGCTTTTGAGATACTGTATTTCACAGAACATTTGTCCTCCTTATGCTCCTGGGATCCCTATTAAGGGTAACTCCAAGCACATAACAGAGCACAGGAGGGAAGTTTGGAAAGATGCCACATTGTTTAATTCTTGAATTAAATTTAATTCTTTAATTTGAATTCTTATCTAATGGATTTCAGGACTGGTTGGTGTCACTAGAATTCCACAACAATTACTCAACTAATTATTTTGTTAACTACTGAGTCAGTAAATTTCTTTCAGGACATATATACCATATTCTTTGTCTTGGAGTTTACCAGCTTCAAAATGTTCAGGAGTAACAACCCATACAGTGACATACAGTGCTATCAGGAACCTCTAAAGCAAGAAGTGGATGTTTCTGGCTAGCTTTTAATCTCTAAATTTGATTTCATGTTAAATGCTCAGAATCATGAGCTATAGGTCAGTGCCATATCTTTCTTTGCATATTGATATCTAGGGATGCTAAAGATTAAAAAGTTCATATTTTTTTATCCATGAAATTACAAAAATAAACGTCAATAAATTATGACTGTAGACCAAACATTTTTTAAAACTGAAAACATACATCTAATGTACATCTATGTTAATTTATTTTATATTACAAAAATTCAAAATCATTTGTAGTTTGAAGGATCTCAGCATATATAAACCCAGCAAAGCTGACGGGATGAAAGTGCCTCTCAAAGAGGCATGAGAAGAGTGAGTAAAAACTTGACTTACAGTTCTTCTGGGAGACAAGTGACACCTTTCTGTGTGCTAAAATTACATCTGTAAAAACACTCTTCCAGATAACATAGCCTTAGAGATTGGAAGAAAATAACAAAAGTAGAACTGTCTGGTGGAGATTTTTTTGTTACAGCTATTAAAAAATGAAAAAAAAACCCAAACCCATATAATAGCTCATTCTTTTCTTAACTGCTAACTATTTGGAATATTGAGGCAGATTGAGTCATAAAAAATAAGGTTAGAAAAGAATTTTTAAAAAAAGTTCCAGAGAACTGGTTTCCTTTCCCATTATTACATGTTCTTAACTTACAAGAGTTTCTGGCTTTATTGGCCCTTGGGTACTAAGCTGCTCCCTGGAGCTGGTCTGATCAATGACAGGAAAGCATCATTTAAAGATGATTCACATCTTGGGTGCTGAGAACAGCCAGACAAGTCCAGCCAGGGTCCTCTCTGTCTGGGTAATCTTATCTAGAGACACTCCTTATGGGTAGGAACTTGGTTATTTTTTTAGTGACTTTTTGTCACTAGACATGTAAGACATGTAAGTGAAAGAAGTATATAAATAGTTGCTTAAGTCCTGCTTTTCTGAGATGTCAGATTGTTACCAAAGTTTCTTCTTCCTGCCAACTACTCCCCATCAAGGAGGTTTTGGCTGAGCTTATCAGGGATGTCTCTGGGCTTCCTCTAAATCTCTGTTGTCACATTTACTGGCTTGCCTTTGCTGAGGTTCTGTCAGAAGGCAACACTAGATGGTCAGCCAAAGTAGTAAAATTAGTCATAAAAAGTCCTAGGTGTTCTTCTGGCAATGATTGCTACTCTCTTATTAGTTTCAATTGTGTGTGCCTGCCCAGGTGACAATTAAGTCAAAGAGAAATTCTCCTGCTTGTAAGANAATGTGAGTTTTAGGCATTTTAAGATTTGACGTTACTTGTAGTCTCCTAAGAACATTTAGGAGAAGGACTGGGTCACCATGCTAAAGCNAAAGTCCTAGGTGTTCTTCTGGCAATGATTGCTACTCTCTTATTAGTTTCAATTGTGTGTGCCTGCCCAGGTGACAATTAAGTCTAAGAGAAGTTCTCCTGCTTGTAAGATGTTGAATGAATTAAAGTTTGCAAGAGGAAAGTCAATGTTTGATGATAAAAAGAAAGAGAGGAAAAAAACCCTGCACAGACAAACACATCCATACAGAAAGCCAAGAAGAATCAATCAGCATGAATGAACAATACTCAAGGAGTTAAGTAATTAGGTGGGTGAGAGAACAGCTTGGACATGTATGCAAAGAGGATCCCAGAAGTACTGCCATATTCTACAATTTCAGTCAGGCCCGGCAGAACATGAACCCCTGGGCTAAGACCAAGAGATGTTACAGCTGAGTTTTTATTTGGGACTGAATTTCAAAGAAACTAAGTTAAGCTGATCAAGGTTCAGTCTTGATTCAGAGAATTAGTAAGAGAGTCCAAACTTGAAAACAAGGATTATTTTATAGCTAGATTTAGAATGCGAGTTTTAGGCATTTTAAGATTTAATGTTACTTGTTACTAAGAATATTTAGGAGGACTGGGTCACCATGCTAAAGCTAGCTTCTGGGTCAGTGTTTGTGTCCTCATCCAGGAGAGGATTTATTATGGCAAAAGAAGGACAATTCAATTTTAGACATGGCAGGAATTTTTTGCATTGTGATTAAAATATTGAATGAGTCGGCATAATTTTGCTCATTTCTGTATCCAGCTCCATTCTAACTGGACTGTTGAAGAAGAACTTTGCTGGGTGTTGGTGTTATTTCCTGGAGGAGCTGCTGCTGAATTTAGTGGTATGGAATCCTGCTACTGCAGACTTCCATCTTCCATGGCTGAATCATCTTTTTAAGTTAACTTCCATTAGTAATGTGAAAAGTTTTGTCAGACAAGTAAATGTTAAACTTTTCTTTTTTTCTTTGGGTTGAGATAAGGAAATGAATTAAAAATATTTTTACTTTCAACAATATGAATAGGGTAAGGTTTCTAGCCTTTCAAAAATTGAAAAATAGTTGTAACACAAATTTTCCTGCCAGTAACTTAACTGACATGTTCTGAACTACAATTTTGTGATGATTTTTCTTGTTATAAAAGGAAATTAGTCTCTCTGGATGTCAATGTCTTTCAAACTCAACTTTTTAACAGGCTTAAAATATGCAAGAAGTATTTCTTTAAAGACTTTCTTTGCATAATTTGTATTCATTATTCTACAGAAAATGTTTCTTTCACAAAAAAAAAAAAAAAGATGAAGAGTATGTTTAGAAATTATGACTAAGTTTAACAAATTTAAATATAGATGAGGCCAAATGTGGTCTCAAACTTTAGGAGCTTCTATATGTGAATTGGATTAAATTCCTGGCATTTTCATACCCATCAAATTGCTGCATAAGTGTTTAAATCTTGGATTTCTTTTTTCTCAAGAAGAAAGAAAAAAGCTCCTGTAGTGAAAGATTGGTTTGTAACTTCAAGTGGAGCCTGAAAATGAAATTTCTTGCTCTGTGTAGAAAAGCCCATATTTGTCTGAATTGTTTTACCTTCCCTTTATAATATTTCTGTTCTTTAAATCTCCTTTTCTCAGCACTTCAATCCGGTATTTTTATATCATATTAGAAATTCACTCTTTTTTCATATATTTCCACATCTCTAGTTCTATAGGGAAGACTATCATCACAGTTCTACAGAGAAGCCCTTAAATTCTACACCATTTTTTTGAAGCCTTCAACTTTTAAGGTCTTTTAATGAAGTCTTTTACTTCTTGAGAGTCTAATGCAGCATAGTGGCTAACAAACTCCTGGCCTGACCTATAAGAAATGTGTGGTTTGTTTTTCTTTATTTACTAAAGCTTCCACTTCTGAGAATACGAAAAAATTAATAAATAGATTTTGCGAAATTATGTTTTCAAAACAATAATAATAAAAATATTCTTGAAATCTTAAAATGTTTCTTTCATCACTTTACTGATTTCTGTTTTGGTGCATAATTTTAACTGAACCAATGAAATTGCACTATGATTTATATTAAAAACACAAAAATTTTGCTCTACTTTTGAAAGCTAGAAGAGGATGGAAGAATCTGGGAAAGGTCAAATTCAAGGTAGACCTTTCTAAATAACAGAGTATCCCCACACTCTAGTTTTATAGAGATTAAAAAAAAAAAAAATTAATTGGCAATTCAACTCTATCCAAGTAAAAGCGAATATATAATTTTGTTTCGTAGGTATCTCTTAGCATGCTCTTAGTTTCCATTTATATCCAGTTTGGCCACAGAGACCATGAAAGCCACTAATTTAATAATAGACAGTGATGCAGTAATGCTCCTGAGACCCACACAGAGGCAAGGTAGGTGTTTGTAATTAGAGTTTATGTGGGAAAATTTTTGTAGTATGATCTCGATAGTCAGTGCGCATGTTGGCTTTGACAAAAAGAAATCAAAATTATCTCACTTGTTTATATTTTTCATTTCTTGCAACTCAGTGCAGCATATCACAGTAACAGGTTAATTCAGAAGCAAAGATTTTTTTCTAACTACTTCTCAAGTCAAAATTAATGTTTAATTTAAATGGAAGTTTGATAATAATAATAACAAAACCCCCCAATTTATTGTTCTTATGTTAATTTCATATATTTTCCTGTATATGACTCCTATCCTACACTAAAGACTTCCATTATTTATCAAAAGTGATTTTTAATAGATTAGGTGCATAAATGCAAATGTAGTTTAATACTATTATTCTGTGTTGGCTTAGTGAACTTTTTCAAGAGCATTTTTTCCAAAGAGCATTTTCTGCATTTACTATTGCTTTTTCTTAAACAGATGCTGCCCCACTCTAGTCTACTCCATTTTTTGGTGTGAATTTCATCTTGTACTATCAAAGGAGCAAAATCTGAAAATATTTTGAATCCATAGGCCGTTGAAAAAAGAGAACTTGTTTTTCTATTTATAGTTTGTCCTCATCAAAGATCTTTTCCACAGAATCAGATGCCTCTGGCTTTCAAAATCCATTCATGTGCATTTTGACCTTGTCACCTATGAAACAGACTGATATCAGCCTAGATATCAGAAAACCAGAATTTTATTGGATACTAGAAAGTGAAGAGATTTTATAGTGGTATCCTGGTATGCACGTCTGCACGTAGGCAAAAGATATTAAAAAATGGACGCATGTGTTACATGGAAAATACAGTTTTAAAGACAATATATATTAAGTAGATGTTTAACACTGACTCATGGCAGTCAGATTTTAGCAAATATTAATTCTGTTTCTTTTCCTAATGATAGGATGACTCTTTTTAAAAGTATTTAAGGATTGCAAAATAGGAAATAGAATCCTTTCAAAAATGAGATTCCAAATAACAGCTGTCTGACAGAAAAGCAAAAGCATTCCAATTTTTATGTTTCAATTGTTCATTAGTTTTATTTATTGTTTTTGGTAGGGTTTTTTCACTAAAAATCCATTTAAGTTTGGAACGTCAAGTTGGGTTTTTTCCCATAAATTAAAAAAAAAGTAGCAAAGAACAGGATTGTAGAAAAAGGTGGGGGCTTTCTTTGGGGTTTTTTCTGTGGCCCGTGTTTGTTTTAATGCATTGTTTTATTCATTATTGGTAGTTCTATTGTTAATGGCTTGTTCTGTGTACCCCTGCGCTTTCCCCAAGTTGACTTGTTCCTGAATTGTATTTATCCCTGAAACTGCCCTTTATGCTATTTGCTCCAGCTCCTTCCCTATCAGTTGCCCTACCCCTTGTTCCTGAACCTTCCTCATCACTCCACCCCTGAACCACCCTTGGAGCGTTACTTCCCCTTGGGCATTTTGGGGTGTTCCCCAAACCTGGACGCCCCACTGGGCCATGTGACCTGTTTTTTCCTCCCACCTGCCCTGGTTGGCCCCAAATAAGTTTTGTGACCCCCCCATTCACTCCTCCCCCAAGGATTTCCCATTGGTTGCATGTTTGTATCCACCCTCTGATTTGTAACTGTGTTTAAACCCCCAGCACAGCTGCGCTCTGGGTTCTCTTGTTCCTGACCCTTTCAGCTGCAACCGACCTTCCCTGATGGAATCTCACAACACAGAGCTTCCTCCTTCTCCTTTGTCTGATCCCTGCCATGGTGAGACATTGTGCACCGCCAAGCAAGCAGCTCTAAATGTTCTAAATGTTCTAAATGTTCTAAATGTACGAACCCATAGCTCGGCAGTTCCCCAGTCGTGGTGTGGCACCAGAGTTTCACAGAACTAGCCCGGGCTCTGGTGGCCACGGCAGGTTTTTTGTTTGTTTTTACTTTCTACTATAAATCATGCAGCTAGTTTTATAGCAGAAAAGGCAAATTCTGAGATATTAAGAATGGCAATTTTGAGGCCAGGCGATTAAAAGATAAATCAGTGCAGGACACTTGCCTGCTGCTCTACTATCAGCAGCAGCTGTTTCTGCTTGGATCTATGAATTTGAATAAACTATGAATTTGCATGTGGGTTTTTTCATTTTTATGCTGAAAGAAAAAAAGAAACACATTAAGTAATTTTTACAGCCTCTGACAGAAAAATGAAGACATCAGAGCTTTCAGAAGTATCATGTGGACATATGGAACAAGCGAGTAGTTCATAATGCAAATGAAGATAACAGTGTAGTTTTGTGGTGTTCAGCTATAGGCAGTGTATATCATCTGCATTTATTAAAGTTCAGGGCTATTTGAAAATAAAATGTATTTTTCTGGATGAAATGTATTTTGGAAGGGAACATCCCCAAAAAAAGGAGCACTGGAAAAGTCTCCTGGTTGCTCTGCCTTGTCCACTCTTCCAGATAAGGGATGTTGTTTGTCTAGGTTAATTTTAATGTTGCCTTTTAGCTATTTTCTGGTGCTTGCTCATGCTCTCATCTGGTATCCTGGGGATTGGAGACTTACTATCATTGCTCTCCATTTTCCTGACAGATGTCCTTTTATTTAAGCTTTGATCTCTAGTTTAATACATTTTTTTGTTGTTGACCTCAGTGACAAATTTTGAGCAACCAGTGTTTTGTGTGATGTTATTGACAACAGCATTTTCTGTGGACATTATTTTCACAGATTCTTATCTCATGGAAACCATGGGTAGAAGAGAAAGTGTGCATGATTATCTTTTGTGGAAACACCTAAGATAAGAATAGGAGTTTCCTTATTTGTTCTCCTATCAGCGATTTGGTGTTTTACCACTTCATTAGATTTCATACTACAGCAAAGAATAAATATGTTCGCATACTTGACCGAGATAGTGCCAGCGGAATTTCTGCTTCATGGTTGCTCCAAATAAATATTTGTATCCAACACTGTTTTTGTCAAGAAAGACCACTTTCATCACTGTAAGGTGAAGGAGCATATTTTGTTATAAAGTTGATTTTGACCTGCACAGCCAGGACGACTTTGTCTTCTTTTCCTATGCTCAGTGACTCTATGTATGAATGAAGTGGCCATAGGCTCTGGACTATGTGGCCCCTTTGGAATCTACAAGGTCAGTGAATTCACAGACAACAAATTAGGTTGTACTGGTTTTGGTCACTCAAATTAAATTTTGTCCAAATACCAGATAGACAAATTAGTTTTGTAGACTTACACTTGTTCTGGTAATTATTAAAATTGTCTCCATCCTTACAAAATTATTTTTATCAGATAGAAATGCATTTACTCTTTTAATTAGTGTCTGCAATGCTATTTCAAATATAGGCATTTACTAAAGTTTTTAATAGACATATATGTGTGTGTGTGTGTGTGTGTGTGTGTGCATGTGTGTTTGAAGTATTGTGAATGCTGAACAAAACCTTCCAAATCTTTCATGTATTATTTAGAGGTCTTTATTACAGTAAAATGTCCCTGATTTACAAAGTAATACAGGCAGCCTAGAGATGAAAATTTCTTGCAAAATTGAGAGAAGCACTCTATAGCAAGGAGACTGACTTTTGTTTTGTGAAGCTGAAGGCTGCATGGTTATGTGGAATGTGACACGGGGAAATAACCCTTCTGATCTATGTTTCTGGTCCAAAACCACCCATACAGAACGTAAATGTAAAGTTCATCCCAGTAGCACTCAAATACAAGAGAGGCGTGGACATACAGGGGAGAGCTCAGCAAAGGAGCCACTCTCATACAAAGAAAAGCTGAGACAGCTGGGACTGCTTAGCTCAGAGGAAAAAAATGCTTCAGGAATCTCATCAGTGTGTACAAATACCTGAAGGGTGCAAAGCAGACAGAGCCAGGCTTTTTCTAGTGGCGCCCAGTTACAGCGAAAGAGGTAACAGGCACAAACTGAGATGTGACATCAGGTTCCTTTTAAGCATGAGAGAAGTGCAACCAAGCTTTGGCACAGAAATAACATGTAAAGCTCTTTTCTTGGAGATATTAAAAAACCATGTGCATGTGGTCCTGGAAAACCATGTTCTGGGGTGATTCCATTTGAATAGAGGGGGGTTCGATCAGATGACCTCCAAAAATCACTTTCAAACTCAACCTGTCTGTCATCTTGTGTGAATGTCCTAAAATAGCCAGCCTCAGTCCTGTCCTCAAGGCAAAAGTCAGATTTCTTTCTTTCTTCGGATTACTTAAGGTCAGCTTCTGCCATATCACATTGCACTGTGTTGTATGTGATGTCATTTAAGATCATACAAGTAACCCAGAGTGAAAGCAGGAAATTAAAGGAATTTTTTCTCTCTCCCTAGAGCAGTACTTTAAATTGCAAATTTCTGGCTTATTTTTGTATTGGTTTAATTTGCTGAGAGAAGCTGTACAATCACTTTGGCTTGCAGTGCTGGTTTTACTATCCATCTAGTTTTAGTGTATTAAGTTTAATGATAATTCTTTTCCTGATGAAACCACTGAGTCTGAAAGGTTTCATATTTATTCGTGTTTTATTGTTTTACAAGAATATAAGTCTATACAAGGTACAAAATGACCCAAAAGTACCTTCTCAGAAGCTATGTGATTAGGGGTTCAGATCTTTTACACTCATCTTTTTATAATTTACAAATGTCACAGAAACCTTATCCTAAAGTGGTTGATAAGTAAGAGTTAATTTGCTATTAACTCTTATTAATTGGGGTGATTGTAATTCATGTAGATACTGGTTTTCATCTCTTTAAAAAGAGATGGTGGTGGAAGAAAAGGATGACACGAGTGACAGGGCAGTTAAAGAGGACAGCAAAGATGCTTGTAGAACCTGCCTTTAGAAGAACAGGAATGAAATACAATGCATATGGAAAGAGCTGGAAAGCCAGACTAAAGTTAAAATCAGGGAGTTGTGCTCTCTGGACCTCTGTGGCCCCCAGGCATTGAGAGATGATTTTGCAAGATGGAGGACACCGCCAAGGAGCTTTCCTGGTGAAGAATGTTTTGAGATTGAAAATTTGTTCAGCAAACACACAAGTATCCTATTGCTGAAACTGAAACTCTGGTGGGCTTATAACTGGCGGTGTTAATTTAGCTGAAGAGAAAGAAGAAATTAAATTAGCAACTTGATAGTCTTTCATACTTATTCTTTTTGATGTTTGCATTGCCTTTAGTCTCTCGGGACTCCTGAGAACTTAAGAAAGAAGCTTTTGTATGTAAAATACGCAGGATTTATGATATGAATCAATTACTTATACCTTGTTTTGTGTCTGTAAGATTGTAGAAAATTTCTTATATGTCATTTCCATTTAAAAAAATTGCACAAATGCCCTTTAGCAAAGAAACAGAGACTTTTTTCCAGGTTGCACTCCACATGGAAATACCTTATTTTTGTCAGCTATCAGGTTGCTCTCTGTTTGTTTCTTATATCTAGTGAGTATTGCAGTTTGGATCAAGTATCGTCTTTTGCCAATATTTGTAGAGTGTGTAAATCCACTGAAGAACTTCCCATATGAAATGTAACCCTAAATTTACATTGATCCTTTTTGAAACACAGACTGATCAGAGAAGAGCAGTTGTAGTGAAAGCATGAGAAAAGAATCCAAACAGAATTTAGCACCTGGTGTTTGTCCAAATAACACAAGGTGCAATATGCGATGTTTATGGTAATGTCTGAAGGATGTTTATCCAAAGAGGTGTTGGCCTTCTTACCCAACCAGCTTATTGTATTCTTTAGGTAACCTGTCTGCTTGTAGACTGTGAAGCACGCTATAAAGAAGCTGCATTGTTTGAATAAACCGCTTTTAGCTGTTGCCTTCTGGAAGGAGTCGTTTTGCTGTTCATTTGCGACTCAACTCTACAGCGACCATCCTTGACACATTTATGGCTCTAAGCAGCTTACTTGCCCAGGTCTCTGATATGAAGTTACTTAAGCAGAAGATTCTGTGAATGTATAAAATAATACTGTGTGGTTATGTTTTCTAGTGCTTATTAAAATATTCTTATTTTCGACATCCAGAAAAGTATCATGCAAGCGACTTCTATAAATTGTGCCTAATACTGNAGTGCTTATTAAAATATTCTTATTTTCGACATCAGAAGCACTATCATGCAAGCGACTTTTATAAATTGTGCCTAATACTGGGATGATAATGTCTTTGCAATTCTTGCTACCCTGGTGGATATTTAAAGTACAGAAAATTTGTTGCTATTTCACTAATGTGCTAGCAACAATAGAGAATATATATATATATGCACAAGTATATGGTTTTCAAGTAGAGAAAAATATGACTTTTCTTTAGCATTTCAGAAGAATTAATCTGTGGTTTATCTTCATTAATCTTGTTTTCTTTGACATTGAAGTTCATGATCTTTCTGCTACAGGTTTTTTGCTTACATAATTCCTTTTATCTCAGTAATTTCCTTTTTTGGAGGGGGTGTTAACTGAGTAAAAAAACCCCTTTATCTTGCTTAGAGATGTTTTTAAAAATACATACAATTCAATGGCAGGTATCTTGCTTCTAACTTGTAGTACACAGGCTTCTGTTTGTTTAAAAGGTGAAACTTTGTCCATTTTCAAGTAATCTCAAGGGTAAGCATCCATCACATTTTTATCTCAGCATTTATTATGACTGATACTGTATTCTTTAAAAGAAACACAATAATATTTTTTAAAGAAAGTATTGCTAAATAAAAAATGAGATTTAGAACAGCTGATTCTAGGTAAGGACAAATTACTGTGCAAATGAACAGTGAATTTGAACACTGATTTCTGAAGACTTCAGAAGACTTCTGAAGATTTTGTATTTAGTTAAAAATATAAAATTCACAGAATACTTTATAAAAGTTGCTTGTAAGTTCACATTGTCTCAGGTATAAGATTCCTCCAAACAGATCCATAAAGAATAAAATTTTTGTAAGCTGGCAATATTGACTGCAAATCACTTAAATTGTTTCTGTTGGCAGTATATTTAATACAATAATTTTTCTGATTTCTGTTTAAAATGAGTATCAATTACATATATTAATTTTTATATTTTATAAATGTATTTTATTAACTCACCCTAACTTTCCAAAGAGATTTATTGTGTTTTTATCAAATATCTCAACAAGTTCTTCAGAAACCTTTTAATAATATGCCAGTAATGAGAAACTTCAATACAGTTCTCTAGTGCATTCAGAGAATGATAGAGTATTTAATCTTAAATTGGTAAAAAAGAGATGGAATGATAGACAGAGCTTTGATCCTTTAATATTGCTCAGATATGCACATTAGAGGAAATCCTGGAAATCTTTTCTGTGCTCTGATTTTATTGTATTTATATGCCCACAGCTAACTCTAAGCTTTCAATGTGTCCTTTTCCCACCATTTCAGTTCAGAAGGATCTGAGATTTAAAATTAAAATTAGAAAAAAAAATTGGTAATTTGATTTGAGGCAGTTGACTGACAAAACTAATTAACAAGTCAAAGACAATCTTCAAGAAGGAAGGCTCTAAAACTTGAGAGAAAGAAAAAAATGAGAGTTCCCCTGAACCCTGGTGCTGTCACAAGAGCACTAATATGTCAGACATAAATTCTGAATAATGTTTTCTATTTAAAACTGTACTCCTATCAGAATTAAGTGGTGAAAGCAATATATGTAAATAGCCTTTTATTAAAAGTAATATTTAGAACACACAAAGCTTTAATAACTTGCCTGTCTCCTAAGATCTAATTAACAACTTGACAAAATGCACTCTCTTTTAATCCATTAAGAAAAGAGAAGTCTGTTTTGCTTGCTCTCATCCCATCAATGACTAATGAAATTAATATTTTATTATTTTTTTAAGATATCTTCAGGTTTCTGTTGAACATCCTTTAAATTTTTATTTCAGTGGGGAAGAAGAGATGTAACTTGCTCTATATCTGTAAAATTATTTCTGACAAAATCTAGAGGTTTGTGGTCCTGCAAGTGAGACAAAGGCCATACTACAGAAGAGAATCAGACTGGCTGTTTGTGGTTAGTATTGAATGACATCTTTTTTTCCATGTACTGTTTCTGCAATTCATGTTTCTAGCCTATTAGAAAATAATAACATTATGCAAGAGGGAAAACATGTATTCAGCCAGTGACCTGGCAAAACCAGGTGTACAGTGTCAATCTCTTGTCTCAGGTATCTCTGCTGCTGTTGTCTCCTAAGGCAGCAGCTGAGGAAATAATACATTTCAGGATGTGTAAGTTCACATCCACAAAATCAAAAATATGAAGGTCATAAACTGAGTTGCATCTTCACCAGTAGCTTGAAAAAATATTCTTAGCTGTCTCCTGAACACTTGCAGATCAAGGATATATTTTAGGTGCAGAATTCTTAATAATACATTTCTCTAAATATTTTCCTTCCAAACTCAAATTTCTTTTTCCCCTCTCTTAGATGTACCCTGGTTCTAGTAGAAGAGAATTATGGTAGTGTATTACAAAAAATATTGTTTGTTGAAGTTATTTCTTTAAAATAATTATTAGCTGGGCATCAGAATAAGGCTAGTGCAAAATATGTCTATTTAAATGAATCCCCAGACTAAGAAAAAGGCTAAATTGGCAACTTGTTTACAGTCATATTTCAGATTTTCAAAACCTGTCCTAAACTTCCTATCTATCCATGAATAAATGCATCCCGGATAGCTTTTAACTGGTTCATGAAAATATTTTAAATTCAAAAATGTTGGGATTCTTGGATCTTAAGGGTCCTTTCCAACATAAATTATTCTACACAAAGACCTATGCAGTTAAAGAACATGCATTTAACTCAACAAAAAGAACGTCACAAGGGTAACTGATCCTAAGACTCCTGTAAAATGGTGTGTTTTACAATATTGTATGTGTCATGTTCTGTGTGGTAAAACAGATGTTTAGATTAGGAACGCTGTTCTCACTCTGGAAAACAATAAACAGCAAAGTGCACATTCCCATATGCATTGCTTCAATTTTATGACACGCTACCACTGGATGTTGAAGCTATGGAGGAACAGAAAACGGGAAATTAGGGAAAAATAATAACTAATTTTTCTTAAAAAGATAGCAAAATGAAGTAATGGGCACATTACATAGGTGTATAGTTACTTAACTATAATAACTAACAAAGTTTATGGTGTCCAAGGCAACAGAGTGACTAATAAATTGCAAAAATTTAAGTATAGAGTATTCACTTTACTCCCTATTTTTAGTAAGATTAAATAACATTAGCTGTGTAACATAAAGGCTCAACATCTTACCAGTCGAATTTATTTACACAATAAAATAAAAACAATTGTTTGGGGATGGAATCACTTAATAGTTGCCTTTACAACTACTGTAAACTTTTTTCATAAATGAAAATTGCTACTGCTGCTTCAGCTCACCCATTTATTTTATGTCATGATGCTTCCTAAGGAAAGACTGCTTATTTCAAACCTGCTGTGATACAAGGAGAGAACAGGGGCAGGAAAATATGGACAAATCATAGAAGTTATGAATCTTCTTTAGTTGCTCAGCATGATCATGTGATTGTGTTGGTGTGTTTTTCTTTAATGTGGGTTTGTATTATAATTTCTTTGATAGATTGTTCCTGGTTTCCACCAGGGTGATGGGTTTGGTCCAGGTTTTCTCCTCCCTCTCCCAGTTGTCCATCACTTCTTGATCCACCTGCTAAAGCTGTTGATCCTGTGTTGAATCCATCCCTTGTTCTCAAGTGTTCCCTTCCTAGATGTCAGTCCTTCCCTGTGCCAACACCCTGCTTGTTCTTCCCCCTGGAAGAAATCCCCTAAACCTCAATGCCCCTTTGCTTTGTTTTAATTGTACCCTTCCCATGTATTCCTCCATTGGTTTTAATACCCTCTCCGTGCTCCCCGCCACTCCTTCCCCTTTTGGCTGAAGAATTGCACCCTCTCTTTGTACCTGCCCTGTTTAAAAGGCAGTTCACTGTGCTGCTTTGGTCTTTTCATCCCTATCCCTCTCCTGGAATAAACGTCCTGGGGGCACCATACGAAAGACCCTTCCCTGTTCTTTGCCCCGATCCTGGGTGCAGATACCCGGCGTTGCTGAGAGCAGCCTCCCTGCTGGGATAAAGAGCAGCCCTGCTGCACTGCCACCCACCCCGACTGAGTTTGGGGGCAGCCACTCTGGGCACTACCCAGGAGAGAGCTAGCTGCAGTTTTAGCTGCAGTATTACCAGCAATAGCGTCGTGAGAGGCTATTTTTAAGTAACTCTCTGAAAGCATCAAAAGAAAACTGATGCTAAAAGACAAGAGAATTGATGATGTTAGTAACTGTAGGGATTTGCAACTTAGAAAAGAGCCAGCTTAAGTACTTAAGAGTCATGACAGAAAGGCAGTGTCTACCTTAAAGTTACTGAGATCGTTTGGGCGGCTTTTATCAATTTAAAAAAAGTGCTCAAAGGTTGCAGGATGACAGGGTTTGATAGTTCGGCATATATTATTCCTTTCAGAGTGATTTTCTTGTGTCCGTTCTAGCAGCTCCGTGGAAGGGATTCCTCAGGGCTGAGTGGAAACTTCTGGGCAGATTTCTGTGCCTCTGCAGCCATTTTGAAGTGTTGGCAACAATTTTTTTTTTGCAATAGCAAATTGGCAAAGAAGTTTACTTGGAATTCACAGCTACTTAAAAGGCTTGTTTCCTATTTCCCCATTCTTCTGTGTACAGATTTCCCATCAGCTTCAATATAGGCAAGAAGATTTTTGAATTTAGAGAAGCTGACTGCATTACACATTTTGTAAAAAGATTTGGATTAGCCTACCATAAAAAGTACCTTTCAGAGTGAAATTTAACAAAATTTTTTCAACACACACCTATTGATACCCTGCTGGAACAGAAAGGATCAAGCAATTCTTTAGGGTTTTGTTCTTTGCTCCTAGCAAACTTGGATAATATGTAATCTTGAGGATTCCACCACCTTCTACACTACTTTAGGCTTCTGGAGAAAATGTTTAAGTGATGCCAAGCACCTAGAGAGGAGGTAATTTCATTTTCAGTAAAAACACTGCATTGTTCATGTGTCATGCCCACCAGAAGTCAGAAAAATTATTTTGGATTACTAATTAATTTTATGAGAGATCCAAATGACCAACAACTTAAAACAGTGGTTTCTCCTTATAGGAAAGAGAAATCTACTAAAGGCACAGAGGCAAAAAAGATGACTTAACAGTCCTGGGGGTTTAGAAATCTTAAGATTACCATAGAGATGTAGGAGGGCTGAAAATCCAAAGATGCCTTTGCTGAAAACATATGCTTAAGGACTCACCTAAATGTTCTCTGAATCTAAAAGCCCCAAAGGAATTTCTGCATTTTTGGCCGTACCCTTCATTGTTTCACTATCAATTTATACAACATGTTTATGAGATAGATTTCTCTGTATGTAGATGTTTGGAATTTTTTTTCTTATGTTGTATTTTCACATAAAACTGTGATACAAAAAGCCACTATGCCCTTGATACAGATCTCGAATTTATTCCATGTCAAGAGTAATCTTTCAGTAATACACAGCTGTTTTTCNCATATGCAGATGTTTGGATTTTTTTCTTATATTGTATTTTCACATAAAACTGTGATACAAAAAGCCACTATGCCCTTGATACAGATCTCGAATTTATTCCATGTCAAGAGTAATCTTTCAGTAATACACAGTTGGTTTTCTAAGAGAAGAGCCTTTGATAAACTTAGGAGTGGGGAAGGATTAAAACAAATAAACAAAGAAAAAGCCCTTCATGCTTATAAATAGAATCAAGGAATGTTAAGGGGTTGGAAGGGACTTTAAAGATCATCTAGTCTAACCCAGAAATTCAAGAGGTAAACACAAAATGTGTTTGGTCCACCTCTGGCTTTGACATCAGAGCTGATCCTCCCAGTTCAGGAACAGGAGAAAGGGTTAATACAGAAGCATCAGAGCTGTGTAGGGGTGTATAAGCTTAGATTAATACTGTGGGTGTAAGAAATGCTGTGATAATACTGAGGCCTAATAATCCTGGTATTGGATCAGTCTATTATTAGATAATTATGTATTGGTTATGTCACCTGTCAATAATCAGATCTTCTTGTTTCTTATTATTCCTGTTAATAAATGCAATGAAATTATAAACAAGAGCTCCTGTTCTTAATGGATTATCTATTTCTAGTGTATATTTCCATTTTAATGGGAGAAATCCCAAATTTACTAAGGTGTCCACAAATTGCCAATGAGTAAGTATTTTTTTAATCTAAGCTAGATGAAGGGTTTTTTTTATTGGCTCAATTGTTTGGATCCTCATAGTTAGCAATATGTTCAGTAACTTCTATAAAATGTTTTTTCAACAAAAAAGTAAAATGTTCTTTTTCATTGAGATTACTGCTTTCCTTCTGAAAAAAAAAAAAGCTGACCCAATGAAATTGTGGCAGATTCATACTTCCAGTCAGCAAAGATTAGCTGTCTCTCTCAGGTGAATGTGGGAGAAAACATGAAAAACTTGGAGGTTTCTGCATACAAAATACATATATTTGGGGAAATGAAAATATTGCAAGCAATAATAATCCTGTTGAAAACAGATCCTTATTTTTGCTCTTATTTCTAAAACAAGTCAAAGGAAAGTTTCACAAATCATTATTTTCTTTACATCTGAAGTTTGTTTTAACAATATCGCCTACCATTCTTTAGTTTCCCACATGCTACATAAACCCAACAGGTATTAAATTTCTGTGTAATTTAGTTTGGCATTTTCACATTTTAGGCCTGTATTTCTGAGTATTCTGTTGGTTTCTACTTTATTTATTGTATAATTCAGTCTTTCTATATTTATCTGTAAGTACCAATTGTTTAAAAGAATCTTTGCACTTATTTGAGAAATCTTACACGTTAAGAAATTCATCCTTCCAGCTGAAGATGATTATTTTAAAGTGAATAGTAGAATTTTCTTTTGTTGTGGATATAAAGATGCTTGAGCCTTTCTTGGGATGCTACATAGTAAGTCAAAGATCATTCTTACAGACCAATCACTTAGTACATTTCATTTTGAAATGGACATTTTACTGCTATTTCTAGCAATTTAAAGCATTTTTCCTGTAATTGCTCTGACCTAAGCCATTATTTTGACAGTTTTCTATTATTTCTATTTTTTTTTTGTCCCCAGTTGTTATGTTAGTGCCTACAAGTACAGAAAAGAATCTCAGTTTTCCCTGGATTTCTGGGATGTATCAGGGTTTTATCACTTGGAATATACGTTTTTAGTTGTATTTCCAAATTTTATTATAGCTTACTTTTCTTGCATTCCATGGAATCATAGAATGGTTTCAATCGGAAGGAATCTTCAAGATCATCTGGTTTGAAGCCTCCTGCTGTTGGCATTTTCTCACTCTATAAAACAGTAACTTACCTAGTAGTGAAAATGAAATAGGGGCTATTTAGACTTACACTGAAAAACCCTGGAAGACCATTTTGTGAGAATATTTGCAAGGGGAATTCAGAGGGGAAAAATGTATGGCTGACTTACGGGGAAAAGTGAATCCACACAGGTAAATGGTCTCCAAGAATTTTGACTGCCAGAACATGGAATGCCGACTTCTAGGGCATTCTTGTCTCTTCTTTCCACATCAGGGCTGTACTTTTGGTTGGCAGTGTCTGCCACACCAGTGCTCCGATTTGGATGGATTTTCATGCTCAGTGTTGTCAGTTAGCATGTTGAAAAAGAGGACAGCTAAGATCAGGAGGTGGAGAAGGACTTCAGTGACAGCACAAATCAGAAATAAAGAGAACCCATCTGCCAGAAATCACAGAGCCCCTCACTGGAGTTTGTAAAAATGTCTGCATAACTAGATAAATGTTTTCCTTTCGGGGGAAAAAAAAATTATATATATATATATATATATATACACATACATGCATGTATACAATTGCATTGTGTCCATAGGTGAAAGCAGAGCAAAATGAGTCTACTAGGCTCATAAACATAAATATTTTAGGAACATAAACACAAATTTATGCTACTACTTTTATCAATGAATACAAGAGATAAAAGGAAAAAGAGATGGATATCTCCCATTTTCCTAAGATCTTAATGAAAATTTAATTAGCAGCAGCAGCAGCATTGTTGTACAATAGATCAATTAATCTCTCCTGCCCTTTCCCTTGTGAACCTTTTAAAAACTCACAATTAATTAATTGAAATCTTTTGTCACTTAATCATTGCCCTACAACCCTGAATGATCATGTGCTGCAATAGAGTAAAATGCCATATTTTTGATGCACATGGGATGACCCTTCTAGCTTGAACTAATTTACAGTGGTTTTGCAGAATAATTTATGCCAGACTCTGCTGATTTGTTTGAAATTTGAAGGGACCTTCTCTGATATGCTAATATGCTTGTTGATGAGGAAGATCTGCATATGAATACATCTAATTTATACATGTTCTGTAGTCATAAGTATATACTCACATAATGAGAATTATAATGTAATATATAATGTGCAATACAGTTTTATTCCCCACTGTTCATCTTGCAGCACACATACTTCATACTTCAGTACTGCAGATCAGATCACAGAGGGAGAAATAGCTGTGCTGGAAGTGCTCCTGTGAAGGAGACAACATTGACTTGGAGCAATTCCTTGACTTTGAAATATAAGACAAGCTTAGACATATTTTACCTCATATTTCTCATGTATCAGAAATCTTGTGTTTGAAGTGGGAGAAAAGTGGGAGACTTGTCTTAATGCTGCATATTCAGAAGATAATCTGCTTAAAGAATGAAGTGGGGAGTACAGGGATGAATATTTCACTCTGGTCTACTACAGGGTCCCAGATGTCCTTGAGCTCAGTCCTTGCTTGTTCACTTGATTACTAGATCTCTAAAAATAGGTCAATATATCATGAAAGTTAATTAGGGTATGCTGGATATCTGCAGAGAGAAAGTGGTGTTATTAATAACTATCTTTTTATATCTTACCGTTACTCTTATTTATGGGTTAGCACACCAAACATGTAATTCCATGTAATACTCAAGGTAATTTCTACAATTACCATAGTCCTCTCTGAAACCTTGACATGACAGAACTGCAGATAGGTTCCCAAAGGTCAGCAGATATTTGAATTACTTTTCTGCCATTAAGGTGACAATGATTATACTCTCTCTGCCTTATGTTTGTGTTGGTAGGGTTAAATATATCCAAATATGAAATAAAAAGTCAGGAATGATTAATGCACACTTATAAGAAACTCATATCATTGGCAAAGTTTGTTTTGCTGACACTGTTTATAAAAGCACAGGTGTATGATAAAAGATTTCAGCTTGAAATAAATGTGCTCTTTAGCTTTAATTGGGCTGTTCTTTTCTTTTTCTTCTGCCTTTTATGAAGCACATTCCATCTTTAACAAATTATCTCCTAAAAAGCAATCAAGATGTTCTAAAGTATTTAAGTTGCCAAAAGCAATCCAAAGAACTTTCTTCTTGTCTTGGTTTCAGTTGTTGTCTTAAAAGCGCAGGACAAATATTCACTTCACTGTAGTAAATGCACTTTGATTAATATTGTATGCTTCATTTTTATATGGAGATTCCAGATTGTGTTCTGAGATCTGAAGCGAGAAGATGCTGTTTGGAAGGCCTCAGAGAAGAAAAGAAGAAATTCTGTTTTGCTAGCAGAGAACTAAACCAACAGGTGCCACATTGATGCAGGCAAGCACCTGAATTTGCCCGTGCCAGTTCCAAAGCACGTCCTTTTTCTTCAGTATGCCTTTTCTCTGCTGTGACAGAGATCAGAGGAAAATCTCTTTGGCAAAGGTAATTGGACCAGTATTACAAAGGCCGTTCCTTTGGCTGCTAGTCTGATCTGCAGTCACATCTTCTCCAAAAGGATTTGTGCTTTCCCTTGCCCGAGCTGCCTCTCCTGAACTAACGAAAACTTGGAAATGAATTTCCTGAGAAAGAGTTTCTAGAAAGAAAAATGTTGCAAGGGACTAGCTAAATGTTTCTGAAGTAATTGGGTGAAGGAATTCCAGCAGTTCTGTTGCTGTGGCTGGCAGATAGTCGCAGCTTTCATGCGAAAGACAAGCTTTAAGCCGAGCTCATCAGGCTGTAAGAAACCTGTTTCCTCCTGGTTTTCATCCAGGATGATGCAGAGCATCTGCAACTATTCCTAGGACTGCTAAGCTCGAATTTACTTGAATGAGAATGTGCTAAAGCATAATTTTGTCAATCAAATTATGCACAAGTTTTTTTCTGTAGAATATTATAAAAATGTAACCATTTCGATGAAAGTTCATCTGCTTGGCAGGCAGCTTTCTCCCTTAAAAACAGGATATAAAAATATAGAGGACTTCTTTACCTTCACATATTTATTACAGCACTTCATACTTACATGGGAATTTCTCCATGGCAAGAACAAGACAATAAAAATGAAAGTAAATAGTTTTAAATAAAATAGCTTTCAGACTAATTGTCTGACTTAAAAGCAGTGCATTAATAAAAATGCTAAATGACTGTTGAATTATAGGGAAATTATATATATGTAATTAAGTACTTATAGATATTTGTTTCAGAAAGGTAACAGTAGTTTTTTATTTAAATGTTGGGTATTTGGTTTTTTTTCCCCACAAGAAAACAATATTAGAATATTAAATATGGAAATGCAGGCTACCACACTTAGGACAATGATTTAAGGCAACAAATCAAAGTTTCATAGTGTTTTTCTCTGGAAAGCTCACAGCATCCTGCCAAGCATTATCATGGTCTCAGTAAAAGGAAATTCAAAGGATTATTATTGGGATAACCAAGTCAGAGCAATCTGGAATATCCTTGAGAGCTGAGAATAAATATGAGGCAGCTGAGCCATTAAGGAATAGGCATTAGCCAGCCTTGGGGGGCTTTGTTTGTTTTCTTGTTTTACAGTAAGGTTGGAAGCCTGCTGTTTTCTATTCTTTGTAGGTTTTTCTTTGAATTAGCCCTGTGTTACAACAACTAAAAACACTGAAACAAAAACATTGCTTAAGCAGATGTTGCACTAGAAAATAGGTCCAGATCATTAAGTGTATTTGTTTCATTTAAACGATTCACTACAATTTTCAAAAAGGAGTTCTTTTAGAAAAACCCGTGACTGGTAAAGACATGTGAGTTAAGTTCATCTAAAAGCAAATATTTCACTTTATTATAATTTGCAGCTGAGATACTACAGTTGATAAATAGGGTATTCCATATATTTTGTGTGTGTCTGTGTGTTCTATAACAATCATCCTGTATGAAAAATTCTGAATTTTTGTTGTTTTGGGGTTTTTTGGTTTTGTTTTATTTTTATGGAGAGTAAGTAATATACAAAGCTATTGGGGAAAGGAAGTTCTGAATTGCAGAATTTTGCCCTCTTGTCTTCTTTCTTTGCAATAGCTCTAAGACAAATATACCTTTTCCAATTTTTTTTTGTGAGGGAACTTCCATCACCTTTGTGGATCCTTGTTTTCCTTATTTACATGTCTGAACCTAATGATCTATATTTTCATTGGATTCTTAACTTTTAAAGTTTTATCTCTTTATTTGTTAAGTTTGTTATAATTTGAACTATTTTTGAAGCAATCTTAAAGGAAGGTAAAATCTGATGGTCTATACTATGATATGACAACACTGAAAAATGCTATGAAGTGGGATCCCATGGACTGAACAGAGAGCCACAGACAAAATCTNTCACCTTTGTGGATCCTTGTTTTCCTTATTTACATGTCTGAACCTAATGATCTATATTTTCATTGGATTCTTAACTTTTAAAGTTTTATCTCTTTATTTGTTAAGTTTGTTATAATTTGAACTATTTTTGAAGCAATCTTAAAGGAAGGTAAAATCTGATGGTCTATACTATGATATGACAACACTGAAAAATGCTATGAAGTGGGATCCCATGGACTGAACAGAGAGCCACAGACAAAATCTATAGCTTTCATTGTGCTTCTTTTGTGTCATAACTCTCAAATCATTCCTGATGGGAATAGTTAGCATGAGTTTACCAAGTGCAAATAGTGCTTGACAAACCTGATCAGCTTTTGAGATGAGATGACTTCTTCTGTGAAAAAAGGGAGTGCAGTAAGTACTGTTAACTTTGATTAATGTATCTGCTTTTCATTTAAGTCTATGTTGGAAGATTTGTGTTGCCATAACATTAATCCACCTTCTTTGCAGAAGCTATATTTTAAACATTTTATATCATTATCCTCTTAGCTTTTGTTTCTTTTTTTTTTTTTTTTTTGTGGGGT
>VYXF01000175.1:105589-121188 GCA_013397295.1 Polioptila caerulea
TTTTTTTTGATGGTGTAAAACCTGGATTGTCAATATTTATGTTATTGTTCTTGAATTTTAAGAGGAAATTTTTGTTATTGTATAAAGGATGTGGGTTCAAATTAATCCCTACTGAAGCTTCCTCTAAGCACTTCTCTCAATGATAAATATTATCAACACCATAAAAATAGCTCATCTGTATGTCAGAAGTCATAAACCAGCATAAGTCCCATAGGATGACTGGAGAGAGGCTTGCACAAGTCTGAACGTGGAGGTCACTTTCCAGTGTGACAGTGTGAGAGAGCTGGAGACTTTTTTCTATATTCTTATTACCCTTCAACTATTTTTTCTAAAGTCATCTTCCTTCATGCAATAATTCATTGAACATCTGAACTCTAATTCACAGACATGTTTTTATTCACAGCATGTGAGTACAGCAGTATTCCATGGTGACATGCCAGGAGAAATTTGCTTCCTTCAGCCATTTTTGTTGGTCATATTGCTGTTAAACTTCATGTAAAATATGTCAGTGAATGTCTTTGCAACCAGCTGAAGTATAGCGATCCATTCTGATGGGAAAGAAGCAGAGTTTTGAGATATTTTGCCTCTTTTTTTTTTTTTTTTTTTTAAATTTTGCTCTGTCTTCACCAGACTGTCCTCCCAGCTATTCAGTCCACTACCAGGCAGTCATTCAGGACACTCATCTCATTATAAGGAACCATCACGTTAAAACATGTTAGCTCTGATTTTTTCCTTCAATTTTGAACATCTTGATCAGCCCCTAGCCTTGAAATTACCCCACTGGCCAATTTTCAACGTGGTTTTTTTTGGACCTTAGGCACCATACAAGGCAGCTCATCTAAAAGTCAAACAGAAGTGTATATCAGTGACTTATATTAAGAAATGCAAATAGCTGAATAAGTCTTTGATTAACCATTGATGCTAAAGTTTACAGAAAGCAACAAAGACCAATTATTTTATGTTCTCTTCTGAATCAAAAGGTATTGGTTGTTGGGAGGAGCAGAGGGGAACGTAAAAGAGAATGGCTGGTTCAGCCTGTCTTTCCAAGTGTTGCTGTCATCAGAATGTGTTTCTATTTCAAAAAATTGTGCCAGAAAACAAAATAAACCCAAAGTAACCTGCTTTCACTCTATTTTGAAAACCCTAGTGGTCTTCATTATAGGCAGGCAGATAAAGGTTTTGTATGAAAGGGTGGGACAGTTGTTTCTTCCTCTGTTCAGAATTATGCAGGTAGTTGGGGAAAAAGTTAAGAAGAATTTTATTACATATTGTTCAATTATGTAGTAGTAAGATATTCAGAAGTAATTTTATTCTTTTCCTCAATGTCTATGGGATTATTATTATTAATTTTGGATGGAAAGTTGCTTGGTAAAAAGAAGGGCAAGTTCCCGTACCACGTGATAGTCTAGAGCTACCTCTCAGATCCCAGGCTTCTTGCACTAAATCTGTCTTGCCCCTAACAGTGAATAAATGTTTGACTTTTCCCTGAGCCCTGTATGTAACGTAGATTTTTAGAAAAGTTATTTTTGAACTGGCTGCACTTGGGCTTAACTTTGCAAGGCAAATAAGAGTTATTATAAAGGGAGTGGCATTCACTTCAGCTGCTATGGTTTGATTTGACAGGAATCAGGAATCAAAGCCATAAGCTGTCACAATTCAGACTGGTTTATGAAGTGACATCAATGGTAATTTACATTAGTGGATGGGAGCAACTGAAATGGTCAAATTGTCCCTTTTTTTATAGCATGCATCTGATTTTGCCAGTATCCTCTGGCTGCAAACCTTTAAATCCTGCCTAGCTTACATTGCTAGAGTTTGGAAGAGCTCATCTAATCTGCTGTTCCCAAGGGCAGAAAATAAATTAATTTTTAATAATAGCAATAAGAATAATAGAAAATGAGTCAGAGCTGCCATGGGACACACGACATTGTTTGGAATACTTTTCAAAGAAAGCTGTTTCTGTGAAATCTGTAGGGCAGGTGATTACTAGTGGGAACTAAAAAGTTGATTATTAATCTAACTTTTCTAGTAATAAAACCAGCTGAACCTTGGATGATAGTAATTATAATGGGCATAAAATGGCCACTTTCATATTTAATGCCATTAAAGCCACCACAACTTATCATTTACAGTATGATGATGAACACAGCGAAGAGAGGCAGTAGTGTGTGAATTCAACTTTCAAAATATGAAAGTTAGATTATTTGAAAAATTGTTTTCTTTTCGTTTTCACTGTTTTGCAATACCTGATTTTGATTATTGTCTTTTTAGGTTTTTTAACAGTATTTTCATGCAAAACTATTCCTTGTTGTGATTCTGAATTGATTTTTACATTTTTTAATATATTCTCTGTATTCTTCACACATACATTTGTAACTCTGTCGACTATTTTGTATAGTTAAAAAGTTCTTAGCTAGTTTTCCCAGGAATTTTCCCTGCCTTTTCTTCCATTCCCAGTAGAAATCTTATTTGTTCTATATATTGGCTTTTGTTCAGTTGATTCTCAAGCATTTCTTGGACATAATTATTTTTTATTTATCCACCTGCAGCTTCCAGTATAAAGCCTAATCTATAGAAAAAATTTCTGCTGCCTGTCTACATAACAGTGAGTCTTCCTTATTAGTCAGTCTTAACATAATTATTTTAAGTTGTAGTCTGTAACTAATGTCAAATATGTATTTTTTGACTAGCACATTCAGTGCTTCATATTATTTCTGTAAATATTATAACTTTATGAATTGCCTTCATATATGTTTTGCATAGCCTGTTTTTTTGTTGGGTTTTTTTTATGTGTGTGATAATCTTAATTTGATGTTTTTCTGCATACAGTAATTTTGAGAGTAATTGCTTTAGCCAAATTTGAGCATCCAGAGGAATTGGACAACATGGATGAATGGAGTAAATGTCAGTCATTTACATTTTAATTATGAAATACTAGTGCGCAAACCCCATGTTGAATTGTGTGTCTTCTGAACCGAATTGCATCGTGCAGTTAAATACTGATTGCACTCTTGTTAGTGACATTAGAACACAGCCATTAGTTACTGAGCTGATTCTTTTTTTGCTGCAGGGATGCTTGATGCCATAGTCATGATTAAACAAAAACTTCCATCTGTTCTAGCCTTACCCAAGTTATATCTGACCCAAACAGAGTGTGGAATGATTTTAGGCTTTATCACATTGCTTGGCTCAACATTTTTAGCTGTGGTAACTGTTTAAATTAATTTAAAAGTCTGGCAATAAGAGTATTTCAGTTTTAAGAAGTGAAATCTTTCAAAAAACATCACAAATGAAAGAGATGTTTTATGGTGTTATTTCATGTACTCATTAAGTAATTTAGTCATAGAATACCTTGGGTTGGAAGGGACCTTTAAGATCATCTTGTTTCAGCCCCCCAAGCACCCCCTTCCCCCAACAGGGAAACCTTCCTCTAGATCAAGCTGCTCAAAGCCCCATCCAACCTTCAAGTGCCCTTCAACACTTCCAGTGATGGGGCATCCATAACTTCTCTGAGTTACCTGTGCCAGTGACTCACGATCCTCACAGGAAAGAATTTCTTCTTAATACCTAATCGAAATCTTCCTTCTTCCAGTTTATAAGTGATCCTCAAATATTTCACTTGCTTTATTCCATTTGTATTTTTATTTCTCTTAACATCTCTGAAGCATTTTTTCCCTCTTCTTTTCTGCACTGTAAGTAGCTGCGGCTGCTGAAAATTCTGCTGCAATTTCTTCTGCCTTGTTCCTGTATGTGNAAGCTTCCCCTTCCCCCAACAGGGAAACCTTCCACTAGATCAAGCTACTCAAAGCCCCATCCAACCTTCAAGTGCCCTTCAACACTTCCATTGATGGGGCATCCATAACTTCTCTGAGTTACCTGTGCCAGTGACTCATGATCCTCATAGGAAATAATTTCTTAATATCTAATCGAAATATTCCTTCTTCCAGTTTATAAGTGATCCTCAAATATTTCACCTGCTTTATTCCATTTGTATTTTTATTTCTCTTAACATCTCTGAAGCATTTTTTCCCTCTTCTTTTCTGCACTGTAAGTAGCTGCGGCTGCTGAAAATTCTGCTGCAATTTCTTCTGCCTTGTTCCTGTATGTGATGGTAACAATGACAATGTTGATGTTCAAATTGGTAAAGCCTACGAAAAAGCCTCCCAAAAAGCTTCCCCATCTTTCCTGCCCTCCCCCTAATAATGTTTGTTTATATGGCTTGTGGTGAGCTAATAAAGCCCCCTTTCTTTATCAGCAAAATGAATATCTCAAAACACTTGAGATGGGCAGGTACAGGATGGTAATGATTTGTGATGGGAATACAATATTGGTCCCATAATGATTGGTCTCATTATCAATATTGGGAATATTGGTGATGCAAAATAAGCTGCCAGAGAAGACACTCTCTAGTTTTCCCTGGTAGATGCAAATAATTGCAGTTAAGAGGAAAATCTCTCTCCTTTTACTCATTGCTAGGGGATTGAGTCTGCCATCTCACACCTAGATTTTCATGTTTTTAAAGGAAATGAGTAATGTTCAGAATCTTTGCATTTATACTGTTCTGAGTGTAATAAGATTTTAAGCTATCAGCAGGGTAAAATAATTACAAGCAAGATGCTGTCGCATTACATTGGTATTTTGGTCTGGTGTGGAAAGCGTACAAGTTTTTTTGTTTGGTTTTTGCTTGAGTTTGTTTGTTTTTGTGTTTTATAAACAGACAGAAATTACATCATGCACAAGTGGAAAAGGTACTTTAAGAGCAGTCAATGCATGTAAACCCATGAAAGTTATTTAGAAGTCTGTTACCTTCAGCCAGTTTTGCTCATTCAAGCTTCTAAACAAAACATAAAATTTCTTACAGGAGCAAATTAAATTAGTCCCCTCTGTGTTGAATCTGGGAAGGGTATATATGTTCAGATCAATGAAAATGGAGGGGCAAAGCAATGTGGTATTTGCTCCCTGGGGGACTAGTTTGGCTAGCTCAGAGCCCCCTGGCAAACCAACATGCACCAAAAGGTAAAAGATGAGAGGAGCTCTTCCTTCTCCAGACTACATCCACAGATTTAATGGTGGGACAACCCCTGGGGAACAGGGGAGAGGGGAAGAGGGCAAGAAGGTGAAAGGAAGAGAAGAGAAGAGAAGAGAAGAAGAGAAGAGAAGAGAAGAGAAGAGAAGAGAAGAGAAGAGAAGAGAAGAGAAGAGAAGAGAAGAGAAGAGAAGAGAGAAGAGAAGAGAGAAGAAAAGAGACCAAACACCTCGAGGAGGGAATTTTTAAAGTCGGGGGAGGGGGGCGGAGGAAGGGAACCAAATCCAGTGGGAAACAATTGTTGGGAAGGGTGAGGGGAGGAACTAACCTGGGGGAGGGAGAGAAACTACTACAGGATTCAGGGGGCTGCACAGAATCATGTGATACATAATAAATTCCTCAGTGCAAAATAATACCTCAGTGCAATACAACAGAACAGGACAAGAAACTTTAGTGGAAAGAAAAGGAAGTCAGATGCCAAATGTGAAGAATAAATGGAGACCTCACGTTATTCCCAGAAAGTTTTAATCTCCATAATCATTTAGTCATTTGTAGGACTTTGTGTATTAGATTAAATAAGTGGGCTAGTTTGCTTGGTACTCTGTACCCTTTGAAAGTTTTCAGCTTAGATAACTCCTAGAGACAAACATGGAAATGAAATCAATTAGAAGTTGATAGAAGTGCTGTCTTCACATCCCTTGATTGTAAATATGCTTGCAGTTATGCATTTAGAGTTTTTATATATATAATTGACACATTTATATGTATGTGCATGCATGTGTATGTGTGTAAAATAGATGAAGGGCAAACTCTTCATACTATAGCAGAGTGTAGCAGACTATAGAGCATTATCTTCCTACTATAAGAAAATAGGCAAAAAATGGTTTGCAGGAGCATTCTTCTGACCTCTTTTTATTTCATTGACCACTAAAGCAGTGACCAGCTATGATCCAACTGAGCTGACTCTTGTCCATTTCTTCATTGTCTAAAGTACAGTCTGAATTTTTGCTTTATTATTTTTTCTCTCACTCCCTTCAGCTCTATTTGTCTCTTTAGCCTTTCTTTGTGAATTGCTCTTGTAGGTACAGCTATTTATACAAGAAACTGCAGGGAGGGTAGAAAAGTGAATACCACATGGTGCTTAAATCAGGATTAGTACATTACTGTGTCAAGCTTTTGCAACTTTATTTTCACAAGTTTACTACTGACAGAGACATTTCAGAGAGAAAGATTTTGCATCACAAATGTGAAAAAAGTCAGTGGAATGGCTTTACTAAACTGACAAACCATTTCCTGAATGGAATAAAAGCATAAACTTTTACCTTAAAATGACAGTTCAAAGGCAACAGAATGTTACAGTAATAAGATGTAAAGCAACTTTGAATGTTCTTTCCTTTAAGTACATGAAACACAGTATTAAATTAGAAATGTAATGGTAAAATATGGTTTTGGGCTTTATTTTATTGACTCTGCATTGCATTCACTTGTATTTAGACTGTTTTTTCCTTTGTACTCCTTATAGTAATCCACCCAGGAAATCAGCTCGTTGCAAACAATAGTAGGCATTGTTTCTGTTTGTGGGATTTGGATGAGTACACATTTAAATGTGGAAATATAATACAGGGAGAGGAAAACATTTTTTCTTTGCCAGTAAAGGACATGGGTAATCCCTAGAACATATGGAAATCCTAATTTAATTAAAAAGCAATAGCTATGTTTTATTAAGAGTAAACCAAGAGAAAGCTGGTGCTTGGAAAGCTTTTGTCTAGCTTGGGTCTAGCTTCTGCTGTTAACACCTGCAAAGTTCCTGGGTTTGAATGCTAAGAGAAATGGACCAGGTGTAAAACCAAGGAACTTCTTAGAGGTCAGAAAAAGAGGCACAGTAGTTGTGGTGAACATGATAAGACCTAATTACTGGGGATATTCCATCTTTTAGCTTTTCTGAGAGTGTTGGAATGGACTCAGAATCTCACTGCTATGAGATTTGCTGCCTTAAACTAAACTGGGTTGTATGTTCTGGGCTTGGCATGAATCTACCCTCTTTAGGTACATGTTTTCCAGTTTAGAAAACAGTTTCCCAAAAATAAAATGCAGAATATGATTTCCCTCGTAAGAAATGGGAAAATAGTGAATAGAGACAGTAGTAGAATAGGATTGCTTTTCCTCAGTCTGTGAGAACCTAATAAGGAAAAATCTGAGGGTGCCAACTGAACTTAAAAAATGTAATAATAATGAATGATAGTGATATAATAAAAGAGACATATTGCGATCTGTATCATTATTTTGGTGAGATGACTCATGCATGCAGTGACTTCCTCTGCTGTCTGGTCTTTTCTATCAGAGATGTGACCCTTGCTAGACAGGCTGACAGCTTTATTGGAAGTGAATGTCTCAGCACATATGTAATTTTTTCTTCCATATGGTTGTAAACACACAATTATTCAATGCATCAAGATCAGTAAAAGAATCATGATCATCTTATCATGGAGTTTCTTAACTGTTGAGAAATGGAAATATAATTTTTTGCAAGACCTTAAAGAAAAGATGTAGCTTATAGTACAAAAATATTGAAGTACCACTCAGTTCATGAGGTTGGGTGGGGAAGTCTGATAATACACAGAGAAAAATTATTCCTTACTAATGAAATTCATCACCTCAATAGTGGGGGGTCAGGCAGAACTTGAGAAATTGTCTTATATCCTGACTAGTTGCTCAGATACTAGGACAGGGCTCTGTTTCATGACTTCTGTAAAGCACAGTTCCTTTCTACTTAATTATAACAACTCCTGGTTGGAGATAATGAAATAAAATAACAGACATTAAAGAGATCCTCTTTTGTCATACAAACTACTGTTTATAGGCATGTGAATAGCTCCAGGTAAGCCAAATTTGGGTTTAATTCTTAAATTTCATCAATATTTTTGCTTCAGTTATATTAACATGTCAGCACATATCTGCATTTTTCTATAAGTTGCAATTTGTTTATAGGAAGAATATACAATGTAAGTCATGCCTAAAAATAAGTGAATACATTTGGGGCAAATTGTGAAAATTGTTTGAGTTTATTTATTTATTAGATGTAGTCCAGAGTAATAAATATTTCAAATGTTCATAAGAGTGCTTCTATGGGTAGGTACTCCACAGTGCACTTCTATTAACTTGAAATACAAAAGTGGACTAGGACTAAAACACTTGAATATTCATTATTTGCCATCTGGACTATAAACAAGGTATAAGTGGCTACCAGCATAAAAAATTAATTGTATATGTCTAGTGAAAATAATTAAGAGAATATGTTTGTTTAGATGGATGAAATCTAAACCTAAAAGCATATTTTAGCTGTTGTCCCTGTTGGGAAAAAAATCTAACAATTCTGTTCAAAGTTCAGGTACCATTATCCATGGGGATAATGCAAACCAACAAGGGAGGTGTTAGACCTGCAGAGACATTCATATTTTAGCCTGTCAATGCATTACTGCGTGTTTGGCTTTCCTTTGGAAAATTCTTCTTTATGTCACTGCCCTAGAGCCAGCCTATGTCTGATTTCTATGGAATACTGATAATTTATTCAGAGCTACTCCAGTTGACTGTAAGGTTTGTTTTCACACTAACTACTTCACATATTATGAATGGCAATGTACAACTATTTACTGCTCTTTATCTCACTTTGGGAAGGAACGATGTCTAAATTGAGAAAAACCCAGAGAAAGGGATCATAAAAGCTTTTTCATTTTGATTTAATAGTCTTTATTTCAATAAATTGCTCGATACTTTTATTTAAGAGTAGCCGTACTGATAATGTTTGGGACTAAACACCTTATTTTAAACGTAAAAATTTATTCTTAGACCATTTACTACTGTAGATTGTAGTATTTTTCTTTAAATCTTTTTGTAATGCCATTCTGTTTGAGGGTTCTTTTAAAAGGATCTGGTGGTGAAAGAGGCCCAATGACCATCACAGACTATTTCCTGTGCTCTTCAGCCTATGATTAACATAATACAACATAAATCTCACCTGACTTTTTATTGTTAGGTGGTTTTGGGGTGCTAACCTTCAATAAAATACTTTCAGTGAAGAGTAGCCTCTGTGATCCCATAGGCTAGATCAGTGACTAGTGGGAAAAGTAAGTGGAGTTTAATTCCATGTTTTAGGTTACAGTAGGAATTGTCACATTACACCTGGACTCCATCCACATGAGTAAACTTGGCTATTTAAATCACATTGTTGAATGCTGTTAGGGTTTTACTATATTTGAGGTAATATTTTTTTTTTCAAACAGCTGTCTTCCTGAACTTCTCTGATATCTCTTTATTTTCTAGAGCATTGCTTCTTTGAATAACACAGATACAGAATGTTTTGGTATAATTTAAATTCCACAGAAATTAATATATAAAGCTATTTAGGGGACACACTCTTATGGGTTTGATTGGAGTTGCTTGAATATTTGCTGAATATCTGTACCAGTGATAAGATATCGTCCCTTCCTGAGAATGTATGAAAAGAGAATCAGAGAATGGCAGGTTTGGAGATGTGCAACTAGGAGCTTATGTAAAAGCTGTAATTAATTTTAATAGCTTTAGCATGTCTCCTCTCAGTTTCTTTATGATATTTTTTAATGTGTATAAACATACAAATTCTTATAATTTATATCTCTTTCTTCCTCTCTTTCCTACTTATCCCTTTATACCTTTGGAAAGAAACACCTCTGTGGGGGCAGGTCCTTTTTAAAGGAAAAGTTGTTGCATTTTTTTTATGTGTACAGATTCCACTCTCTGCACTCTCTGTAGCATACCTAAAAACTCTTTATTTCCAGTAGACAAGTCTTAGTTTCAGTGGCTTGACCTTTTCTAGTGGAATAATACTCCTCATGAGAATTTCCTACTAGAACTCAATGAACATATGATCTTTCTTGATAGTGAAATGGGAGCTGAAACCTTTGAATCTAGCCAAGGATTTGGGAAAGTCTGACTTTTGAGTAAGGCTTGGCCCAACAAAATGACTTTACCCTTAAGTTCCATAAATCATGAAGTATTTCTTTGGTCTTGAGCCAGAAGACTTGGCACCATGCACAACCATGCCGTTGATTTGCTGGTTTGTCATTATATCTCCAAAGGGTAATTCCATAAATATCTTCAGAATTTACTGCAGATAATGGGTAGCAGACTCCCTGGCTCTTCTCTTAAACCTCTCAGCAAAAAGTTGCGGAGTTCCCACAGCTTCTTTGAGTTCTCTCTTTTGATGCCAAGGCTTGTTCCAAGAAAGACGATCTATCTTAATAGATTTTGTAAATGCAAAAGAAAATAGACCATATGAGCTATTTTTTTCCCCCCAATAATTTCACATATTTTATGTACTTAACTTGAGCAGCCACTTGATCATACAGTTTGACTTTCTGCACATTAGATGGCCAGAGGTCCATGATACTGCTCTCTTCCCCGTGCATTAAGAACAACAGTTTGTTTCCTGAAGCCTTTGGGAATCTCTAGAGCAAACTCACGTATTTCTCAAAGCTTAATATCTGAAGTCCATTTCCTAAACTCTACTGTCATCTGTGTGCTGCACAGCAAAATAATGTAGCTCTCAAAAGAGACCAGCAATTCAGCACCACCTAAAGAAGGACAAAGGATATCCACCTTAGCAAGTACTAAAGAGCCAAAGCTCCTGCAGATATTTGCACCATCTTTTAAAATTAAGAGTTAGATCATGCTATAGAAGAAAAAAGAGGCTGTTTCTGAAGTTTCACCTGGTAATGAAAAAACTCTATTTTTATCCTTTGTCACGGGCTCTTAAGGCAGTCAATCCAGCTAGTGTGGACATCAAATCACAGAATTGATGGAATTTTTCTTACCAGACATTGACTCTGCCATAGTTCCAATAACTGAAGAATGGTAATAAGATTAATAAAGAAAATAAAATTACTTGCATAACATGGCAGTTGCTGATATGTTGTCTTATGTGAAACTAACAGTATATGGAAGCACTTTTAAATTTCTTCTAGTAATCCTGTCCTGTTTGCAGTAACAACAGTTGATTTTATTTCTTTTATATTAACAGAATTTGAACCAGGATTTTCCATTTAGTTTAGCTATGAATCCTTTCTGCCAATGAACCATTTATATATTTTAAAAAATTTTAAGAAAATTAGATTTCTATTTTGAAGTACTGGTTTGGTTGTTAAAAGGAAAGGCAGACAAATAAGATATCAATGAACAAAGAATAGAGTAGCCCTATTAAATGGTGATTTTCTTTCTGGTTGTGAAGTTGCTGCACAACAGGCATTATATTGATTATTGGGAGCATACAGATGTGAGAAAGTTTATGCTGCCTGTGTGTGATAGCCCCCAAAAGCAATCAGAATCCTTGTTTGATTTATTACAGCTTTGCTAGCAGTATCTTTATCATACAAAAGTAACAATATACAAAAAAAAAAATAGACTGCGAGTCTTATGGTCATTGGCCTCTGTTTTATAGTTTCATTTAATTCAGTTTTGGAATATAATTCAGGGATGCCTTAAGAATGCTGATAGTTTAGTTGGTATGTGTAATTGTACATGATAGAATGACCAGAGTTTGTATTTGTGTGTGTGTGTGTTTGTTTTAATTTCTATATTTGTGTTTTCCTTCTGCTTTCTTTTTTTCCATTTGATCCATTTTCTTTTATTTGCACTGCATTAAGGATTTGTGTTTATGGAGTTTATGTGTTTAACTTCTTAATGTTAACCGTTCTGACTAGTTCTTTTCATATTGTCAGATTTACATATAATCTTGCATAAAAACTTGAACCCAGTCCTAATCTCTAAAATGGTAACATAATAAAAAAAAAAACCAAACAAACCCGAAACCAGTAGAAATAAAGCTTTTTATGGGTTTAACTTAAATCCAATTTGTTAAGAAACCCTTTAATTTTCCCTTACCCTTTTTTGTATTGATTTTGGATTTAATAAATGGAGCTGTTTTATTATGAAAGACGCAGGATAAATCCATTGTGAGTCTTCTGGTCTCTAATTCTATATTTAGAGTAACCACAATTTTGGAGAACAGAATTTTGCCCATCATTAAAAAAATTAAATAATAGAGAAAAAAAAAAAACCCAGATAAAATTTGAAACTAACTAGATCTTTCCACTCCATAAATGTTTTGCTTTCAGCCAATTCAAAATACTTCCATGCTGAAATTATGCAGAAAAATATGATAGACACAAAGAGATCATTTTTTTCCTGATGATCCATATAGTCACCAATGATGTGTAATAATCAAATGCTATTTCTTGATTCTGCATGATCACAGATGGTCCAGACAAGGGATTGCTTTCTTCCAGCTCCTAGGTAAGCAGTCTAACTCCCAGGTTCATGAACTCCATCTTTTTCTTGTTGGTCCAATGAATATTGAGCTATTTGTATAGTTTTCTTAGAAGACTTGAGAGATTTGTTCAACACTGAATATTTGGATGGTTCTGAGTGAAAACAGGAACATGTGCTCCTCTTCTAGGGTTCAGACTTTTGAGAATTTTACCCAAAATATTTTTTCTCCAAACCTCACCAAATTTTTTCATTAAAAATCCTTGAAACTAGTGGAGCATCCCAATGAGAACTTCATATATCAACATGTCATGTTTTCTAACTAAGCAAAACAAAACAAAAAAGCAAACTTCAAATTTCTACTTTATTCAAGAAAAAAAATACTGTTGTAACTGTCTCAGAAATTTATGAAGACACAGAAATGACTGTTTATCTTATTTTTCATTCTTCTCTTTTCCCTTCAAATCTTGTAATTAAATAATAGAAATCTGACAGGTTATCAGAGCTATCTACAAAGAAATTCTTTATTGCTATAACATTCTACTATCTTGATGCCTTCTTCATACATTATTAACCTTTCCCAACATCCATCTGTTTTTGCTAAGGATGTCTAATTGGGAAAATTTCACACTTCTGAGAAAGGCAAAATACAAGATTAAAAAAACCCCACAAAAGCTCCCAAAACAAACAAACAAACCAAAACCAAACAAAAACCTGCCTGAAATATTAGACTAAATCTTATATGGAGGTGAAAAAGCTCCTTTGTTTCTGAAAATTGTAAGAAAACATGCTAATATTTCACATGCAAAATCCATTAATACTTTTTCTTGCAGTCTGGAATACAGTGAATTATTTCTTGGAAAAAATCTGCGCTATTTTTAATGCAACCATATATCTATTAATGATCTTCCAGCTCTGATGCTCAAACCAAAGCTAAGTGAACACAAATGATATTTTTTAAAAGATGAACAGCTTTCTTTTGTATTAAATTGCATTAATTTCACTCCACTGGGCTTTAAGTTCTGTTCCTTTAAATTGCTGTGTAAAAAGGTACATGAGCGTAGGGCCGTTGAGATTTGTTTCTGCTGATGTCAAAAGAGTTTATATGCAGAGGAACTGAACAAAATGCTGAAATATAGCAATATTAAATATAAATATAAAATATAAAACACAAATATGCAAAATAAGTACATTAAACCCTATAAATCACAGTTAATTGGATAGGGCTTGCTTTAATTTAATTAGATGTGGCTCTCTGGCCCTAATGCCCAGAATATATTCTGATCTTCAGGTAATTGTTTCTATAAAATGTCAGTTATATTGCAGTTGTCACTGCAACTGTTGTGGTTTGTAGGGTTAAACACAAGGAACTAGGAAAAAATGTGGGATTCCTATTGTAAACTTTGGCTGGGAAGAAAAATAATCCTGAGCTGAGAGAAGCATTTCCTGTTGTCTTCCCTGGAGAGTGAAACTCTGTATCATTCAAATGGTCTTTTATCCCAGCAATAGGTTTCAATAGAAAGAAAGAGTATACTGGTTAATATGTTTTTTTAAAAATTTATATTTAAATTTCCCATTGTCCTTAATCAGATCTTAGACTCTCTGAGACACAAACTGTCTTTGTAAACAAAGCCCTAGTGATAATTCCGACCGTAAAGAAAATTCTGTCTCAGAGTGTAAGTTGACAATAGCTAAATTAAGGTTTTTCTTTCTTTTTCCTTTCTCTGTCTTTATACCAAGTATCACTCCCATCCAGTGTACATTAAGAAAGGGTATTTTTGTGTTATTTATACCTGGTGTCTGGTGTCCACTAAATGTAGGAGAATGAAGTTTCCCTGATTTGAGAGGGTTGGCTCAGGAAGTTACCTTCATGGATGAAGTAGAAAAAGAACCTCACAGACTCACAAAACTGGTTCCTAATACTGGACATGATCAAAGTGGAACATCAAAAATAGACCCAGATAAAGAAGAGAGTAATATTTCAAGGGAAACACTTCCGAGTTAAAATGAGTGGACTATTGCTCTTTAAAAACATTGACATTTTGCAAGGAGAACTGGAATATTAAATTTACAGAAAAATAACATAAATCTTATTTGAAACCTGGCAAAAACCCCATAGCAATTACATGCTAAGGTGCATAAGTGTTTTCAGAGCTTTCATTTGGCAGCTGTGAAAAGTGTGGGGCTGAATTGATAAGGAAAACCATATTTAAAAAAGAAACCTCAACAACAGAACAACCCTCAAAACAAAGAACAAGAGAGGGCATTCCATGATTATTAAGGACTTCCAGTTATTGATTTTTCAGTTTTATTTACTATTTAGAAATGTATAACCATTCACACTGGTCTAGGACCTAAATGTTAAGTAACTGCAAGGGACATAAAAGAATTCTACCAACCAGAAAAGTTTAAAAACTTTTAATGAATTGAAATAGAGTAAGATTCAGAACATTTGCAAATAAATATTCTTATTTTGAAATTTTAAGAGTTACAGTCCAGTTCAAAATGATTAGCAGACAGAAAACTGTCAGAATTTAATCATGCAAAAGTGTTATTCCAAGGTGTTTTTCCTCACTTCCAGGTTGCAGTTTCACTCTTCCAGAGGATTCACTCTTTTCGGATGATTTTGGTGTGAATGTAAATTAAGGCAAATCTGTTTTCACTTGACATTTTGAATAATTCTTTTGTCTTGGGCACAGGTGAAGGAATACAAGATGCGAGAGACTGTTGTAGCTGCAAAATTTAGCCATTAATTCTTCTGAGAATTGCCAGTAATTTTTTTCGGGACAGTTTCCTTCTTACATCTGACAGTTGTTTCTGGATCCCTTGTAGAAGCCCTACTGCTTTGTTTTTCCTTAAGAAAATGCAGGTAAAAAAATTGTTTAGAAATTTTTGTTGGCATTTTCCTCTTCTCAGAAATTTTTTTTGTGGAACTTTTTCTTAGGTGCTGCAAAATTCTGATGCGAGAACCAGGCCATCTTTAAGAGCTTCTCTGTATGGAAGAAAGTTCCAACACCAGGACTTTGTTATACCCAAGGTTTCTAGAGAACTTGACATTTTCTAGGTAAGCATTTTTTCCCATCTAGAGTCATGTACACATTGCTTCTAAGGGATCTGCTTACAAAATAAAATGGTTTTTGTTGGCTAAAGCCTGGCACTGCTTTACTTCAGCCATTGGTCTTTATTTTTCTTTTTTTTTTTTTTTTGGCTTCGGGAAAAAAATATCCCTTCCTAGATATTATAAATGTTATTATTTTGCTACAGTAAAACTAAC
>VYXF01000175.1:121228-141847 GCA_013397295.1 Polioptila caerulea
GGAATAAAATATCCCTTCCTAGATATTATAAATGTTATTATTTTGCTACAGTAAAACTAACCAAAAAAACAAACCATAAAAAAATAAAATGCTGACAGCAACTACCTTATTAAATGAGCACACGTGTTAAATACATAGCAGAAATACAAGCATATATAGTTAAATACAAGCATAAATAAATACTTTTAAAATTAATCTAAAATACATTGTTCTAATATGAATATCTAGATTTTGAAATTGAACACAACAATGCGGTAAAAATGTGTGTATATTATAAGTTCATTATAAATGAGATTTTTTCCAGTTAGACCAGCAAATAATATTTATTCTCATCACAAATATATATTAAAATTCATATGTAAAAGAGCAAAAACTAGTCAGATTCTTTAAAGTAATTATAGCAAATATTTGTAAAGTTTTGATTTTTTAAGTTTGTAGACTGCTATCATTTCAAACTAGCTTTGATGCTAAAGTGAATAGTTTACATAAAAATCTGATAGATTTGTTGCTGTAACCTTACAGAACAGGTCTCTAAACTGTCAGTCATTTTCTATTTCATTCTGACGCTCAAACACATAGTCTTAACAGAATTCTTCTGTCAACATGACAAGATTTCTGTGACACCTTGTAAGCCCCCAAAGCTTATGGCAAATTTGTCTTCATAACATCCTGTTAAGGGACTGTGGTAATATGCACTGAATGATTCTTATTTGGTTATGTGTAGCTAGTTTGTACCTGTACATCAAAGACACTTAAAATTGTATGTAAAAAGTAATTTACAAACTTGAAAACTTCGTCCAACCTATCAATAGGTACTCTGTACAGACATGTAAAACCAATCCTGGTTTTGGGACTTCTTGTTGTCTTAAAAATGGGATAAAAACGAATGTGCTACTTAGAGGAAGTCAGTGTAATATTTTGGAAGTGGGTGCAGAAAGCATCAACATAAGGACTGAGCAGTGTAAACAGAATAATATATTATGTTTGTTATTCTGGGACCAGATCGGAAAAGAAACAAGACAGTTCTACCCTTTTGTTAAAGCAAGCAGGTGAAGGAATTCCAGATGGACCTAGAAAAGTGTCTTGGTTTGATATTGGCCAAACACCAGGCACCTATGAAAGTGGTTTGCTCACCCTCTCTTGCTTTCAGTTGGGCAGAGGAGAGGGAAAAAAATTAACTAAGGGCTCATGTGTTGAGATGAGGACTGGGAGAAAATTAGGGCAAAACGGGTTCAAATTTAAAGGTATAAAGCAAATTTATTATTAACAGAGTCAGATGAGAACAATGAGAAGTGAAATAAGCCTTAAAACATTTTTTATCCCCCCAGCCCCTCTCTCCTTCACACTGACAGCGCAGGGAGACAGGGTATGGGGGTTTTGGTCAGTTCATTATTCGAAATCTTTTTCTGTTTGGTCAGGGAGAGGAGTTTCTGCTCTGCTCTGCCATGGGGTCCCTCCCAAGGGCAAACAGTTTTCCCAAAAGTGGGGCGCGCATCACCCATCCACGGGGTGCAGTCCTCCAAGGATAGGCTGCTCTAGTCTGGAGGCAAGGGCCCTGTTTCTGTGTCTCTGGAAGCAGGGGCCCTGTTTCTTTGTCTCTGGAAGCAGGGGCCCTGTCTCTGGAAGCAAGGGCCCTCTCTCTCCATTCGAGTCTTCCACTGGATCACAGCTTGTTTTTCCCATGGGCTGTGAGTGGATCTCTGCATCCCCCACAGACTTCATGCATTACAAGGGGACAGTTTGTTTCACCTTGGTCCTCACTACGACTCACAGAGGAATTTCTGCCCCAATGCTTGGAGCACCTCCTCCCCCTCTTTCTTTCCCACTGACCTTGGTGCTGCCATGTTGTTTCCCTCTCGTGTCCTCACTTCCTCCTCTTCTCTGGCTTGAAGCAAAACCCGTAGGTGCCATTGGCAGCAAGTTCCAGCAATTCCAAGATTCCTGCAGGATCCTGAGGCACTGAGAGGTTGATCCCATCTGGGTTCTGTGTTGGGGAGTCGCTCGTCACGTTCCCGCTGCCGGCCGGAATGGCCCCGGTGGGGGCACTTTGGCACATCCTGTTCTGATTTTCATCTTAAATGTGAGACCACAGAGGTGTTGTCAACCTCTCTAATTGGGTCAGCAGCAAGTCCATCTTATAGCCATCAGAGACTGGCTCTGTCGGACATGGTGGAAGCTCCTAGCAGCCTCTCACAGAAGCCACCTCTGTAGCCTTCCCCTGCTGCCAAAACCTAGGCCAATTCACTTAATGCTGGCTTTTTTGATCCTTCTTGGACTTTTTATTGTCAAGTTCTGTGGAGACCCATTGTTCCTTGCTCCTCTCATGAGGCTTTTGGTCCTTACTTTATCTTCAGACATCTTTCCTGTCTCTCCCTGTCTTTCTTCAGTGCCCCATCTTATTTCCTTGGATCTGTGGCATATGGGAATAGATGCTAGCATGCCCTCATGCTTTTTTCTAATATCAAAAGACAAAACTCTTGCAGCAGTATTAAAATTTTAAGGTAAAAATCAGGTCTTTCTTAGAAGCTTCCCAATGCCCCCATGGTGGTTATGGGTACGCCCAGCCTTGGATTTCTACAATTTTATAACTTTAACAAATTAGCGTATCTAAGAAATATTCTCCAATTAGACAATAATTGTCTAATAATTGTCCAATTATTGTCAGGTAATTTTCCTCTGTGTTCTGCTCCATTGGAGTTGGCCAAGGGCTTCTTTGCCCCATTTCTTGTTGTGTCTTCTTAGATTCAGGTGGCAAAACAAAATGTCCTTGTTGGAGGTTTTCTTCTTGAAAATAAGACTGAACAGTATTTCAGGGATGTGTTAGAAGATTATCTTACTGTTCTAAAATGTAAAGGGAAAAGGGCAGCAAAAGTACTAGAAGTTGCAACCATGTATTAGTAGTCTACAAAGCTGCAAATTATGAAAAATGTATGGAAAGCAAAAATGGCTCTGTTTTCCAGGTGATATCCAGTGAAAAAAAGCAGCCTCTGCCCAGCTCTCTCTTCAACACAGCACAAAAAGTGGTCCTTTGTTGTATTGCACTGATGTATCACTGAGTTTTTGTTTTGCACTGAGGAGTTTATTATGTATATTATTATACAGGTTTCATTCTGTGTGCACACACACACACACACACCCCCGGATCCTGTAGGTTAGTTTCCCTGGTTAGTTCCTCCCTTCACCCCTCCCCATCAATTGTTTCCCTTTGGCTTTGGTTCCCTTCCTCCGCCCCTCTCCTCCTGAGTTTAAAAACTCCCTCCTCGAGGTGTTCAGTCTCTTTTCTTCTCTCTTTCTTCCTCTTTTCTTCTCTCCTTCTCTCCCTCTTTCCCTCTCCTCCCTCCCCAGGAGTTGTTCCACCATTAAATCCGTGGGATGTGATCCCGAGAAGAAAGAGCACCTCTGATCTTTTGCTTTTGTCCTTGTCGATTTGCCGGGGACCCTGATCTCGCCAAATTGGTCCCCCACGGAGCAAATACGGCAGTCCTTGGTTACTGTGCACAGTCAGGTGCTCTGTGCTGTGCACCTGGTGTAAGTCCAGTCTTTGATGTTGGCATCAACACTGCTCTCGAGTTCAGATTTAATTTTAATGTTTTCCTATGAATTTTTATTTCACTTAAATGAGCTCGAGAAACTGAACCTTTTTGCAAAACTTTGAAATTTTTCTGGATTGTTTGTCTGCAACTAAAACTTTATGGTCTTCTCTAAAAATCAGTCCTCTTAAGGAAAAACTTTTTTTTTTTTTGTGGATGTGTAGAACTACTGAAAGCTGAGGTCTCCATCGATCTGGAAGAAGATGCCGATGTTTTGAAATAGTTCCTATGCTTAGGCTGAGGCTTAACAGCACTACATTTAGAGGCTGTGACAGAAATTATTTCTGATGTGTTTCAGAAACCAGACTCAATCCCTGCATCAACTCCTGCCCTGCTTGTTGAAACAGAGGCAGATGGAAGTGCTTGTTGAGTTGTTTGATGGGTTTTCAGGTAGACAAGAGCTGTGGCTGGTTGCTGGAAAGTTGTTTACTGCATGAATGCCTCGGTCTGAAGGCACGAGTTCAAAATGCAAAAGTCTATGCTGAAGTTTTCAGCCATGCATCGAGCAGCAGTTCCCATGGTCCCTTGTTGGGGAAGGTGAAACAAGAAACCCTTATAAATATGATTGCCTGACAAAAGATTTGGAGAATATGGAAACTATAAGTGAGATTGAAATGACAGCGACCTTTGACATACCAAGCCTCAGTTACTGAACAACCAAAAGGCAATGGTATGTCCGGTATGAAAGCAACCCCCTCTTGTTTAAACAAGACCCTCTACTTACAGATAAGCATGGTAATGTAAGGATTCTTGTAGGCTATATGTAAATGCTATAGGATTTGTATTTTGCACTAGATTGGTTGGTAGGAATTAGAATATTCAACACAGAAGAGGATTTATGGCATTGTAATGGGAGCCTCGCTCCTTTTCTTTGCTCTCTTACTTTCTTACCCCTGTTCTTACCCCTGCTCTTACTCCCTCTCTTACTCCCACTCTTTTTGCTCTGCTCTTTCCCCGCTCTCCTTCTTCGTTCCCCCCTCTTGCTGCTCTTATCTACTCTGCTCTGCCCTTATCTCTTTCTCTCCTGGGCCTGCTCTGAGCTGTGTCTGGCAGCTCCAAGCAGGGCAGGACAACAGGAGTTCTTGTAGCCTTCCCTTTTCATTTTCTTCTTCTTGGTCTTCTGTGCAGGTGAGAGTGTATGTGTGTGTGTGCAAGTGAAAGCAAAAAGCAAGAGCAAAAGCGAGAGAGAGCAAGCCCCAGATGGGACTTCTTATTCATGAATCATCCAATCATCTAAAAGCACGACCCTAAGATATTATTTCAACGCCTATTAGAATTGGATTCTCAAGTGCGAGAAACAGTGTCAGTTCTTACATATTTACACATATAGATCTATCTGTTCACATAAATGGTTCTATCTGTTCTATCTAGGAATGCAAGCATTGTTCTACTATGTTTTGGTTATGTCTAGAGCTAAGGTACTGAACTTCTAACTTTTAGGGTATTTCACCCTCCTAAGGCAGTTAAAATGTATTTCTACTTACTTAAACTTAATTTTACTTCCTTAAAACTAAAACTTATACTTCTGCCCCATGATTGTGTAGCTTAATATATTTTAATTTCTCTAAAGGCTTTAATTCAATTTCTGCCCTCTTTTCTCCCTCTGAGGGCCTCAGTGTGGTTCTTATTTCTTGCATTCCAGCAAGTGATGGCAGTCAGTTGTACCAGAGCGGCTGCAGACATATGACATATGTTTAGCATGCTGCCCATATGGTTCCTGTGGGAGACCTATGGCTTTGTGGTTTTTGCCTTTAGTTTGTCCCATCCTGTTGCAAGACAGAATTCTCCCTATTAACTCTGAGCAGAGAAGGAATTTATATTTACAATTTAATTTAGGAACACAACCTTCCAGAAGAAGAGGGCTGCATTAGAGAAAAAATTAAGTGTTTTATAGGTATTCTTTGACTATTGACTTGGATTATTCTAGTGCAATACCAGCTTCTAACCTTAAAAAAGGTCAAAGCTATTATAGATTGATCCATTTCATCTCCTACTGAGAAAAATGGGAAGGCTTCAACGACTTCACAGGGAGCTTAGCTGGCATAGCAAAGTCTTCCTGAGAAGTACTCTGTGGCCTAGTTGAAATCTACCAATTATACTATATTTTGCTGCAAGGTCTGGCTAAGGTCACAGTTATACAAGTTCTCTATTTAAATGCATGTTCCTGCCATTCAGATCGTGCCAAGTTAATACTGCTTCAAAAAACTCTAAGGTACATAATAACAATCATTTTATCTTGTTCATCAAGTAAGAGGGGCTTATTTTTTCTTTAATTCTTATTCCACAGTAGTAGTGGTTGGGATTGGACTTTGATCTTTGTCCCACAAGTGTGTAGACATGTAAATAAGTGATTTTAAGCATTTCTTGAAAAAAGTTGAAATGCAGGCTCTGGCATAGTCACTCTTACATGTATGCTCATGTTCTAACTTCATTATTTTTGAGGCATCCTCAAGTGATGATCATTTGTAAATGATCCACTCTGGTTTTCTGTTTCGAACTAGTGTTTTTCTTGATCCAAGGGCCATGGAAAATTTGTCATTCCAACATCTTTTTTCTTAAGACTCGGTGAGATATCTTTGATTTACTCCTTTCTGAGGGCATCCCTGCCTGGCAACAAATAAATATATCTTTGGTTTAATGCTATTTCTCCCCTTGGGTGTCTTTTAAATCCTTTTAACTACAAGGGATTTTGCTGAAGCTATCCATCAATGCTAGTAAGACCTCATTCAAGTTGTGGAGGCCAGTATATAGTAATATGACTGGCTCTCAAGGATGTTAAAAGAATATTTACCATGCATAAAGCCATGTCTATTTCTCATAGGGATATTCATCTAGGTTTGACGATTTTAATTAAGAAAGCTGCACAGAATTTGGGAATGATTCTCTGATTTTTCCTAACAGTTATGAAACAGTTTAAATGTGGATAAGCCTGTACTTTAGTTGGAGAGAATGAAAATGGAATCAAATAAGAAAACAAAGAAATAAAACCCCACAACAACAACAAGAAACTCACCCAATCCCACCATACCCCCCCCTCAAAAAAAAGAAAGAAATCCTTTTTTGATATTTTTTGCAAAAGAGTCAATTATTAATGCAATTTAAAAATTAGAAGTTTTTTCTTTCCCTTTAACTGGTGTAAAGGCAGAAGGAAAAGCAGGCAGGGAAATTCAGTTTTCTCCATCTACCAGCGTTCTTTCTTATTTTTCAGCTTTTGAATCAAACAGTAAACTTATAGAATCAGACAATGAATTACTATATATTTTAAATAGTAATAAAAAAAATCAAATACTGAAGTGTTAATGTGGAAATAGTTCAATAGTTTTCTGAATAGTTCTGAAGGGATTAATTATTATATCCCTGGAATCAGGCTATAAAACTGCTAAATTGGAAATCTGAAAATGACAAATAGTATTTTGAATGTTCACCCTGTTTTATTCATAGCATGTGTTTTATTTACTTTATTTTATTCCTATACTGTGTGGCCATTGTGCCCTGGATATTTATGTGCAGCTTGATGTATGGGTATATTACCATTATTATTATACAAGAACACTTTTCAGTTATTTTGTAGCAAACCCAAGACTGAACACCTGAATAAACTGATAGCTCTTCCAAGGAAATAAAACATCTCATTATGAGTAACTTGTAGGTGTTCAAATACTTGGCATTCATAGCTATTGCTTCTGAAGAGACTTAGGTGCCTTCCCATTACATCTTCAAACTTAGTGCCAGGCTGGAGCTAACGCCAAGGCCGCTGATAGATCAAGATTCTTTACTGCAGCTATGCTTTTGCTGTAGGCTTTTTGTTTGTTCCCATGCTGAATAAAAAGCCTGCAGACCAAGTTGCCCTATATTTCAGGGTAATTGGGTTATTAGTTTTAAACCCCTTGGATAGTAGGAGGAAATAATCGCTGTGCCTGTATGAATTGGAGAGGTGCCATTCCGTTGAAACCAAGGTGAGACAATTTGTTTCTGGAATACCAGGGAGAACTGAACTGCTGCAGAATAAATGCCTTTTTTGAGATAAAACTAGACTAAACAGCTTTAAGCTTCCCTTTACTTTTTGGTGCCTGCCTTTCTGAACATTTTAATTGTGGCTTTTCTTCTGTTCCACATAAAGAAAGCTTTATCCATCTGTTTGAAGTGAAATATTATTTTGTTTAAAAGGACCCATTTTAACAATTGAACTGTCATTCACTGTTTTAATAGCATTTGGCCCTATCCTGACTTGGTATAAAATCAATATTAAGTTAATAGGAATGATATGTGAGAAAATAATCTAATAATTTTCTTCTTCCACCACACAATTTATGCAAGGGCTAGCATTTATATATTTTCCTACAATAAGAAACACCATTTTGTTTATCAGAACGTACAAGTGCTTTTATCTGTCCTTTTTGACCTGTGAGATGTAAAGCTTTAGGAACTAAACAAAAGCTTTCGCCTTGAAAATGATGTTTCTGCTTTATTTTTTCTGCCTTCAAAATATGAATATATTCAAGTTTTTTAAAAAGTGTTTATAGTTATTCCAGACTACAGTCCATAAATCTAAATACCAGATATTGCTAAACTATATCTACTTTAATTTTTTAAAATTCAAGTGTTTCTAAACTTTACTGCATGTCAAAGAATTCAGTATGCAGATGACACCACTATGAATTAAAGCTGAGCATCTAAACTTTGGCTTTTTTAATAAAACATTCTAGTACCAAACAGCAGAATATATTTTCAGTTATCAGATGTCCAAGGAAAATGATGAATTCTGAAGAAAATAAGATGATGTTGTCACAGTTTTCAATAAAAGACAAATACTTTAGGGAATATGTTTCTGTTTCCTTTCTGATAATGCCTAAGTTCTTCCACAGCCATCCAGAATATAATGAGCTATTAATGGGTGTATGAAGTTACAGCTGCAGTCATTGAGGACATTTTCTTAAATGTGAGCTCTAATATTACACATAACTGATCCTAATCTATAAAATCTTAGGCTAAGTGATTTTTCCTTTGGAGTTGGTCAATATGCTTTTTTCTATTGAATAGCACTGACTCTTAAGAAGCTTGAGAAATATGGAAGTGGCAAATGCTTAGTACATGGAAGAAGAGCAAAACCATGAGTAAGGAAAAAAAAAGGATGAAAGTTTCATTAATTAAAGGAATAATCACTAAACTAGTGAGTTTAAAGAGGTTCACACTAATGCATAGCATTTACTTTGTAGAAATGAATGTCTGGAAAATATACTGTATATGAATATATAATAATATATATAATAATATGAGAACCTTGAATGGCATTACCTCTCAGCTGATGACAATAGAGGATGCTTAATTAAGCCATTTATCAGTCATGAATAAATGGAGATATTTTAAATAACTTTTATACAATTCCCATGAAAAAGATATCTATTTGAGAAAATAAAAATGAAGTATGAAAATACAGAAAGCTGCACTATCTCGTAGTAAAAATTTTCTCCATTCAAAAAATTCCCAAATGTTTACATTAAAAAACTTAGGAATTATAGCTATTCAAAATAAGATTAATAGGGAAAACAAGGGTCTTTCTAGCACCTCATGACCAATTACCACTTGCATTGCTGTTCAGAGATAAAACAGATGCATTTCATTGTCTCTTGACTTGCATAAAATGCTTTCCATGAGCTTTGCCTGGACTCAGCCTGCTTGGCCTGTTTGCTTTGACTTTGATGGACCACTGGTAACATTTCAGCTGGTGCCTAATTTTGCAGTCAGTGAGAGCTGACAGCAGTCAGAAGTTCCAAAGTCTGTTTTGGAAGAAGAAATCCGGAAGGAGAAACCATTGTGCATTATGGAAACTGATCTGTGCAGAGACCATCAACTGAGGATTTCTCTCTCATTTGGAAATGGGAGCTTCTGGAGGTAGTTTCTGGAGCTTCTGAAGGTAAACTTTTACTTCTTATTTTAGCCTATTTAGCAACTTTGTAGGAATATCTTGGTAAGAAGAAGAATGGCAGAAATGGGGATATTAAAGAGAACTAAAAAATGAGTATGGTGTTCTCTGTGTGTGTGTATTTAAATGCAGTCAAAGCTCCTGTCTAGCTGAAAGGTTCCAAATATCTGCAGATCAAAGGACAATTCTACTTTGTGTGGGGCATCCTAGAGCCAGGGAGGAGCAGAATTGTTTCACTTCAGCTGGAAAACTTGTCCCTACCATCAGGAACCTTTCTCTAATGCAATGCTTCTTCCTTGCCACAGCTTCTCTCTGATCTTCCTGTCACAAGAACTAAGGAACGCTTTGATCCTGTACTAAAATCACATACTTTGATTCTATACTAATCTTAACACCTCCAAAATGCATGTTTTCCCATCATGTGGCCCGACACATTGCTGTGCCTAAGAGTCACTTGATCCACATTATCACATCTCTTGGAAATTAAAAACACTACCATTTTAAAAGGTAGCAGAAGAAATAAAACACCAAGGACTAGTTTGATTTTTATGTAAATAATGGACAAGACAAGAATGCAGCCTGATTCATTTCTGTTTAAAGATATGATTGTCTGTGGAATGTGCTGTGGAAAGCCTGTGGAGCTGATCAGAGGATTAGCTTTTACGCCAGCTGTTGCTATTGAGAAAGAGAAAGCCAGTTCTAATTCAACATATTTCTCCATCACTTAGTGCACCTGTGTTCTTCAAACTGGCTGCTCATAACTTCAGTTCCATTTTTACTGAAATTCAAGGAAGCTCTGAGTATTAGTTTTTAAAAATACCTGTATTCATAGAGCTGTCTGATTAATTCTTCCTGAAACGATATATACTTCATCCCGAACCAGAACAAAAATTTATAAAGAATGGAATGTCTAGAAATAATTTATTTTGAAACAACAAATTTTCTTCCTTTCTGAGAGCTGAGCTGGAAAACTTTTGCTGAAAATCAGTGAATTAAGGGTCAAAAGTAATATATACTCTCCTGACTAAAAATTTTAAATCCCTTTCCACTATAATTTTTTCTTTGATACATTCTTTTAAGTAGCAAGAAATACTTAAATAATCTCTTACATAAGTTTTTAAACTAGTATACACTTGCAAGGTCTATATATCTTGCTTTTATTCTTTTTGGAGCAGATGAGCCTGAATTCTTGTGCTATAAAGTTACTTCAAATAAATTAATTACTGAAAATTCAGGGCCACAAAGTGAGAGAATATTAATCTGAGAAATGGCAAAATGATAGATACCTGGGTAGAGAGACAGGAGAGCCAAAGATGGACATGAAAATTTGGTGGCTGAGAGACTGAGGGAGACCCAGTCTGTCTCCTCTCTTATTGAGTGTCCTGTTCAGGTTATTGGTGACTTTTTCAGTAGCTTGGAGAATATTGGTGAGGATACTGAATTGGAGTGCTATTCCTAAACCCTGACAATATGTATGGGAGGATGATGAACAATGTTAAATTTGGATAGTATATGTACATTATTGATTCATAAACAAATGCCTTTAAAAATTCTATTATCTGTTATTTAGTTGTTGAAATGTCCAGACTCCACGTAGTGTAAATCATCAGAATAGCACCAGTTTGGGAAATATTTCTATGATACTTACAATTTTAAAACTAATATTAAGGGAAGGAACCCCCAGTATTGATTTAAGCATCTGTGTCAATACCAGAAAAAGATAGGCCATGATAATAGAACTGAGCTATTTAATTATAGGCATATTTGCACTTGTCACATTCTTAAATAATACTAGTGAACTTTCTCTGCAAGGATATAATTAAAATTTCTAGAAACCAATCCATGCAAGGCTCATGAACCACAGTTTCCTCATTCCTGTTTTCAGCTGCTTCCCGAATGGATAAAGTATATATGACCACATTTCCAACCTACTAAGCTTAAATTTGACTCTTCATGATATTTCAATGTTACCACACATTTCTGCTTTGCCTTGTTCCTACAAGGTTTTGACAACTTTCTACTAAGTGGAGTCCACAGATCTGTAATGTAGTCGTAGTTTGCTGTTTTCCATCCCCCCTCAAAATAAAAAAGCAAAACATCAGGAATGCAAGAGACCTTTAAGATCATCANTCTGTGGAATGTGCTGTGGAAAGCCTGTGGAGCTGATCAGAGGATTAGCTTTTACGCCAGCTGTTGCTATTGAGAAAGAGAAAGCCAGTTCTAATTCAACATATTTCTCCATCACTTAATGCACCTGTGTTCCTCAAACTGGCTGCTCATAACTTCAGTTCCATTTTTACTGAAATTCAAGGAAGCTCTGAGTATTAGTTTTTAAAAATACCTGTATTCATAGAGCTGTCTGATTAATTCTTCCTGAAACGATATATACTTCATCCCGAACCAGAACAAAAATTTATAAAGAATGGAATGTCTAGAAATAACTTATTTTGAAACAACAAATTTTCTTCCTTTCTGAGAGCTGAGCTGGAAAACTTTTGCTGAAAATCAGTGAATTAAGGGTCAAAAGTAATATATACTCTCCTGACTAAAAATTTTAAATCCCTTTCCACTATAATTTTTTCTTTGATACATTCTTTTAAGTAGCAAGAAATACTTAAATAATCTCTTACATAAGTTTTTAAACTAGTATACACTTGCAAGGTCTATATATCTTGCTTTTATTCTTTTTGGAGCAGATGAGCCTGAATTCTTGTGCTATAAAGTTACTTCAAATAAATTAATTACTGAAAATTCAGGGCCACAAAGTGAGAGAATATTAATCTGAGAAATGGCAAAATGATAGATACCTGGGTAGAGAGACAGAAGAGCCAAAGATGGACATGAAAATTTGGTGGCTGAGAGACTGAGGGAGACCCAGTCTGTCTCCTCTCTTATTGAGTGTCCTGTTCAGGTTATTGGTGACTTTTTCAGTAGCTTGGAGAATATTGGTGAGGATACTGAATTGGAGGGCTATTCCTAAACCCTGACAATATGTATGGGAGGATGATGAACAATGTTAAATTTGGATAGTATATGTACATTATTGATTCATAAACAAATGCCTTTAAAAATTCTATTATCTGTTATTTAGTTGTTGAAATGTCCAGACTCCACGTAGTGTAAATCATCAGAATAGCACCAGTTTGGGAAATATTTCTATGATACTTACAATTTTAAAACTAATATTAAGGGAAGGAACCCCCAGTATTGATTTAAGCATCTGTGCCAATACCAGAAAAAGAGAGGCCATGATAATAGAACTGAGCTATTTAATTATAGACATATTTACACTTGTCACATTCTTAAATAATACTAGTGAACTTTCTCTGCAAGGATATAATTAAAATTTCTAGAAACCAATCCATGCAAGGCTCATGAACCACAGTTTCCTCATTCCTGTTTTCAGCTGCTTCCCGAATGGATAAAGTATATATGACCACATTTCCAACCTACTAAGCTTAAATTTGACTCTTCATGATATTTCAATGTTACCACACATTTCTGCTTTGCCTTGTTCCTACAAGGTTTTGACAACTTTCTACTAAGTGGAGTCCACAGATCTGTAATGTAGTCGTAGTTTGCTGTTTTCCATCCCCCCTCAAAATAAAAAAGCAAAACATCAGGAATGCAAGAGACCTTTAAGATCATCAATCCAACCATCAATCCACTGTCACTGTAATCCCTAAACCACTAAACTACATCACCCTATGCCAGATCCAGATGCATCTTGAACNAATATGTATGGGAGGATGATGAACAATGTTAAATTTGGATAGTATATGTACGTTATTGATTCATAAACAAATGCCTTTAAAAATTCTATTATCTGTTATTTAGTTGTTGAAATGTCCAGACTCCACGTAGTGTAAATCATCAGAATAGCACCAGTTTGGGAAATATTTCTATGATACTTACAATTTTAAAACTAATATTAAGGGAAGGAACCCCCAGTATTGATTTAAGCATCTGTGTCAATACCAGAAAAAGATAGGCCATGATAATAGAACTGAGCTATTTAATTATAGGCATATTTGCACTTGTCACATTCTTAAATAATACTAGTGAACTTTCTCTGCAAGGATATAATTAAAATTTCTAGAAACCAATCCATGCAAGGCTCATGAACCACAGTTTCCTCATTCCTGTTTTCAGCTGCTTCCCGAATGGATAAAGTATATATGACCACATTTCCAACCTACTAAGCTTAAATTTGACTCTTCATGATATTTCAATGTTACCACACATTTCTGCTTTGCCTTGTTCCTACAAGGTTTTGACAACTTTCTACTAAGTGGAGTCCACAGATCTGTAATGTAGTCGTAGTTTGCTGTTTTCCATCCCCCCTCAAAATAAAAAAGCAAAACATCAGGAATGCAAGAGACCTTTAAGATCATCAATCCAACCATCAATCCACTGTCACTGTAATCCCTAAACCACTAAACTACATCACCCTATGCCAGATCCAGATGCATCTTGAACTCCTCCAGGGATGGTGACTCCAACTCCTCCCTGGGCAACCTATTCCAATGCCTGGGCACCCCAAAAAGGATTTTTTTTCTAATATCTAATCTGAATCTATTCCATCTAAGCCATGATCTTCCCTTATACTTGTTGACTTCCTTGTTGAGAATAATTCCCCAAGCAAATAATCTGGAGAAATTGAGTTTTTGTGGATTTTTGCCTCGTGACCAACCCCTATGGTGTTTAGCGTGCTGTAAACTGCAACTGAAAATTGTGCAAAATTTATAGTTTCTTTGTTAGCTCCACTCCTTTGATAAATAAACCAGAAAAAATACCTTTGCACGTGTTGAGTTGTTTTTTATGGGTCTGGGTCTCAGAAAGATGAGAACAGTAGTTAATTGGTATAAAGTAGTTTATTAGATGAATACATCAGTCTGAAGGTGAGAGTTCAGAATGCTTAGAGTCCATGGTAAAGTCTTCTGGCCATGCCTTGAGCAGGAGCAGCAGCTCCTGCAGCTTTCCCTGTAATAAAGTCCTGAGCAAGGCAGCAGCAGCAGCTCTTGCAGCTTTTGGCATAGAGTCTGAGCAGGAGAAGCAGCAGCTCCCCCAGTTTTCTTCATCTTTGTCGTGTTCTTCTTTCTTTTCTTCATCTGTCTGTCCTCTTCCTGTCTTCTGTGTGTGAGTGTAAGAGAGAGTGAGCAAAAGCGAGCACAAGCCCCAGATGGGACTTTTTATTCATAAATCATCCAGTCAGCTAAAAACAGAATTCTAAAACATTCTTTTTACACCTATTGGAATTTAACTTTAAAATGCAAAAAGCAGTGTCAGCTCATACACATTTTTATGTTTATTTGCATATATTGTTCTATCTGTTCATGTACATGGTTCTATCTAGGAATGCAAACAATATTCTGCTGTTTTGGTTATGTCTAGAGCTAAGACATTGAGCATTTCACTAGGACTTAGGGTATTTCCCTCTGCTAAGGCACTTAAAATGTATAAAATGTATTTCTACTTACTTAAACTAATTTTAACTTGCTTAAAACTAAAACTTCTACTTCATATTTCTGTGGTTTAATATCCTTTAACTCTTCTCTCCCTCTGAGAGTTTCAGAGGGGGTCTAATTTCTTGCATTCCAACAGCATGTTTCATAAACCTGTAGAAATTGAGATATTTTGAAAACTAACTCTTTTGTCTCTACCTAGACATCAGTATAACAGTGATTTCAGAAGAGAAGGATGCAGAAAGGTTGATTTACATCTGAGTTTTGTGATGGAATGTTTTATATCCTAGCCTAATGTTTGTTTTCACATATGTGCAAAAGTCTTGCTGATTTCCAAAACCTGGAAAATAGCCATGGGATTTAGCTTCCTTATCTCCAAATTGAAATTTACTGCAGAAGATCATGGCATTGAAATGGCATTTCAATGCAAATAATCAGCAAAACATGGGAAAGTAACTTTAATTTAATAAGCAAATTATCTTCCTATTAATTGAATGTGTATCGATTGTTGCAAGAAAAATTATTACATTTAGCAAGTATGAGAGAGATTAATCTAGTTGCAGTCTAATTAATTTAGAATTGCATGAGCAATATAAATACAGAATTAGAAGGAACTGCATTTCTAGGAAGCTGAAGATTTATTAATGAAAAATGTTCTGATTGTATGAGTACTTATTATAGAATTCAGGGAATAACAGTTTTAAAAACTGCTAGTTTACCATCTATCCAGAAAAGAACATACAGCAGAAGACATGAGAGAGGTACCAGCCTTGATCATGGCTTAAATCTGTCTTAGAACTATTTATGTTAAAATAGTAAAACTCAGTTTCTTTACCACCAAAGGACAGAAATCCTGCTGTATAAAAACCCCCCAACTGCTACATTTGCAGTAGATGGACAAAGTAGAAAATAATTAAAGAGCTGCCATTAAGTATGGTGTTCCCTCTTGCAGTGTAGAGGCCATGTGGCACAGAAAAGCATGGGACAGCTGGGATCCAGTCTGCTGCAGGATCTGTGGATGCTCGAAGCCTGAATAAAACAACCCACGGAGTAAATTTGCGGAATGGGCACGAACGGCCCCTTTTCCCTCTATGCACACAGAGACCGCCCATGAAAAGCCTTACACTGTATTTCCTAAATGTTATTAAATCAAAATGGTTTCCCTGACAGGGCTGAATGATTTTTATACAGGGATTTGGGAGGAGATGGACCATAAATTTTAGCAATGCTGGGCAATATTTGATAGCTCTATAGGCCAACTGAGGTTTGTGGGTCATTCTGGAAGCTGTTGCCAGCTAAACAAGCAAGCAATGTGTTTACCTCTGCTGTCATTAAAGGAAAAGGGACCGGATGAGATGTGTCTCACAAGATGCTTAGCAAAATTTGATGAAGCATTATATTTAGAGCAAAACAAAAACAATCTGTCAAGGAGAAAGGATAAATTAATCTTATGCTGCAAGACCACACAGAAGAGGTTTCAAATGTCATTTAGTTCAGAAGAGCTGTAGTTAAGCATTTAAACTTTTTCAAGCGTACTCAGAACAGAACTAGTATTCTAAGATGCAAATTTTATTTACTTGATAGAATCAAGGTAGTTTTCTGCCATCGGATGCAATAGAAATAGAAATATAAATAGGAAGAAGAAAAGAATGTTTAGAAAGTTTAATTACATTATTAAAAAAAAAGGCTTTTTCTCAAATACATGGTATGGAGAAACAATGTATCTCTGTGAAAGATTAAATATAATGGATAATATTTGGAAAATAATTTGCTGTGTCTGAATCCTGAGAAAATTTTCCACAAGATTTCATTTTCATTAGTGTTTTAAAGTCAATATCAGCTCATAAATCTTTCGGAAATATTTCACAGAAATTCGTTAGCCCTATTATTACCTGTTGTCAGACAATGAAATAGTTCATGCCTCAAACATTGATATAAAGTTTTTCTTATTATAGCAAACACTTTATAAAGAAGCTAAAACCACGCAAACCTCCTTGAAGAACTTTGGGCTGTAAGTCAAACTGCTGAGGTTGGATGAAGAGAAACCCATTCTTCAGGAACCTCAGGCTGGAGGGCAAACGAACAAGGCTGAGGGAAAGCAATGCAACCACAAGGGAGCCAAAAGCAACAGAGCCTCTTTGCTGTCTGGGCACTCACTGTTCCACCCTGATCGTGTGCTACGGGTTGGGGGGCACGGAGAGCACAGCCCACAGAGGCCAGGTTTGCACAGACACCCCCAAAACAAGGAGAGGGAGGAGGTTTTGGGTATGCGGGGTAACCTCTGGTCAGAGGCAGTGAACACCCATCCTCCCTTACACAAACCAGCCCAGCTGTGAAACCCCAACCCCACAGGCCCCATCCATGGGACATCCCCACGAGAGGCAGCTGAGGGGGTGCCTTAATCCATCCAACACCCCCAAAGTGCCCCAGAGTCATCCCTGAGGCCTTGCCCCAGGGACTGCAGTGATGAAACAAACCCAGAGTCTGTTGTAAGAGATGAGGGCAAATTCCCCCACCCAGGGAAGGGCCTGGGTTTTCCTACCTGGCCTGAGAACAGATTAATCCATTCTGTGCTTTTGGGGGGACCTTCACCACCAAGATTGGCTGGAGAGGATCAACGCAGTGTCGCTGGGGTCCATGGATGGTGATATTTGCTGTATTCTCTCTTTGTCACTCTCTTTCTGTCCCCTCCACCTATTTTCTTTCTTCCTCTCTCACTCTCATATTTACTATCAAATAAAAGCCTTCTATTTACATTTGCATGTGGTCTCGTTTGCACCTTAATTCAGGCAGATGCATTTCTAATAACCTTTAAAACCATATCTTGCCAGCTGTCTCTCAGAGTACAGTAAAACGCCTTTTCCAGGACTGAAGTGGATCGATCGTGTCATTGGTGAGCAAATCCCCTGAACTTGTTTTAGTTCTTTGCTTTTGTTACTAAGCTGTTTCCCATCAATTTCTGTGGATAAGACAATTCAAAGCTAGTCAAATAACTGTGCATGTCATCTCCGCTTCTTTTTATTCTCTTCGAGTACATTTATTTTGCTAAATAGAATGAAACCCCATCTGTCTCCATTTGTTTGACTTCTCTCTACTTCATACTCTCCCTAATTAAGTATTCCAGGTCAGAGGCTTGCTGCAGATCACTGGTTTCTTGCCTCTGACTTTCTCCCCCTTCACAGCTCCAGGGTTGTGAGAGTGGGGGGCAATTAGTGGCTTTCTGCAGCAGCTCTTCCACCCACTGAAGACACAGACTGTGCATTACTGGCTTTTAGAGTGAGAAACTCACTCTGTCCCCTGACCTATCACTCGTGTGTCAGGGAAAGAAGCTGAAACAGCTGTTTCTCAGAGGACAGCAAATGTATCAAGAAAACACTTCGTTGATACAGCCCTGTACCTAGATGTGGAAAATAAAGGCTATTTTGGGTTGTCAAATATATAATAACTTGTGTGTAGAGATTTGTAAAAAGCAAAGTTTGTTCTGCACAACTTCAGTCTTTTCACTGTGTAGGGCCTGGGAAAAGTTGGTGTTCTTTTAGGTCAAGGAGATGTGATTTGCCATGTTTTCACTTGAGACAAACTTTGTGAAGGAAGGTAGGATCCCTCTCCTCTGACACACTTGCTGCTCTCCCTGTTTTCTTTCAAATTTTGCCAGTTTCTCTTTTCTATTTGTTCTTTTTTTGTTGTTTATTAAGCTAAAATTTTAAAATTACTCAAAATTTACATGCTTCTCCACATATGGGCAGAGAGCAGTCAGCTTGCCAACAAATATTGTACATTTGGGTTTTTGCATTTGTGTACTTCAGAAGTCAAATCAAGAGGAGGAGCAGAAGGCACTGCCTTTCAAACAACTGTATTTTCATTTTCCTACTCATTACTGGGATAATTCTATTTTAAGTTAGACCTCAGAGCCATTTTCTTCCTTTCTTACTTAAATGCATTTCCTTCTAGATATCCCTGGTCAAGGTAACACCTGCACTAGGAAAGAGCAATATTCAGTGGGTGAAAAACCCAGAAGCAAACTGCTCAACATTCAAAATGTACATATTTGTAGGAAAATGGATGAGTAAGAGGGAATGCTAGGCAAAATACTGAATCTTAAATATTCGGCAAAGTATTAACCCTAGCTGATGTACTATTAATTATCAGATACTGAGTATTCATATTTCATTGAAAACAAGAAAAGGATCATGTGAGTGTCTGTTTTCTGGACAAATGTTTTAGTAATGGAAACAATACTTGAAATGATGGGTATGTGTATGAATAACTGGTTTAAAGAAACTCCCTCTCAAACCTCATTGATCCTGTATGGTATGGTAAAGTAATAAAAATGTGCTGAATGTCTGTCCATCTGCAAAAATCCAGATGCAATTTCTGCACCATTTTAAAACAAAATCTCTTAAACCTGTTAACAAAAAAAACAGTTTATTTGACTTATGTGTGGTTTTGCAAGCAAAAAGAATTGCAAAATTAGAGACAGTGATATGTGCATTTTATGGTAGGAGTATCTTTTGAGGGGGTCAGAAACTGTTCTTTAGCATGTAGTTAGTCATCTTTTAGCTAATAATGACCAGGAGCTGCATTTCCATTTCTAGTTTCCTGTTGGCAGAGTAGAATGCTGTGAACCAAAGTCATTATATCCTATACAACAGAATATAGATTACAGGGATTCAGCCTCATTCATCTGGGAATTATGATAAAGTAGCTATTGACAAATGTGAAAATCTTAACCTTAAGAGAAAAAGTGAGCTGAACTGTGTGTTGAGACAAAGAAAATTTAACAGGTAAAGCATGCAGGCAAAACAAAGCAAAGAATTTATTCAGCACTTCCCAAGGGCAGGCAGGTGTTCAGCCATCCCAGAAAAGCTCCTTCACATGCAGTGGTGACTTAGAGAGACAAAAGGCCATCGCTCCAAAACATCCCCCTCCCTATTCTTGCCTATTTTATATGCTGAGCATCACACCATATGGAATGGGAGATCCCATGAGCTGTCCCAGCTGTGTCCCCTCCCAATTCCTTGTGCTCCCCCAGCCTTCTTCAGGGTGGAGTGAGAGGCAGAAAAGTCCTTGACTCCTTGTAAATCCTGATCAGCAATAATGAAAACATCTCTGTGTTATCAATACACTTTGGATCACAACTGCAAAACAGAGACAGCAGCTATTATGAAGAAAATTAACTTTATGCCAGTCAAAACCAGGACAGCAGCATAGATGCTTTTTGATTAAGCCCATCACCTTTTGAGATTTCCTTGAATAAAGAAGATTAGGAAAGCTCTCTAAAGTAACAGAGCCTATCTGTTCTGAAGGATTTCCCTGTTTGAGAGAACAGTTGAATACATAGAAATTTCAAGAAGACATGGACAGTAGAATAAAGCTCAAAATATATCTCATGCTGAACAGTACATAGCAGAGCTATTCTAATCTGATGGGCCCCACAGCCTGGGAGCCATAATAAGTGTATATATAACAAGGAACAGTGAAAGGCTTATGTCTGCTAATGGTTTTGGGTCTCTCAATTTAGAAATGGCCAGTGTTGCCTATCATTTTCTCTGATAATATGAGAAGCGTTTGCAGGATTCAATTCATGTCTCAAAAATTGTACTTTGATGAACTTTATTTTATCTCTCTTCTTTTTTTTTTT
>VYXF01000175.1:146958-165667 GCA_013397295.1 Polioptila caerulea
ATAATTTTCTAGGAAAAGATGTGGATGTTATAAAAACAAAAGCTGCATCTCAATGTCAATTAGGTTTATTTTGTTTCCTTTAGAAAATAAAAGTCAAGTCCCGAGTTCTGAAATTAAAATAATTGATTTTTTTTTTTGTGTGTTAGAAGATTGCCTCTTGTTCTGAAAGTACTTTACATCTGCTAGGCAGATGCAAAAATATAAAATTGAAGTAAAACAGTAATTTTAATTTTTAAAAATTATTTTATAATAAATTATTGTTTCCTTCACATCGCAAACTAAGAAAATAAAATTCTGTAGAAATCATTATCTTTTCACTAAATAAAAAAAATTAACTGGGCTTCTTCCAGTTTTCCCCCTTCCCAGTTTTCTTTATAGTAATAACAACTGCCTTATAGCTCTTAGTATAATATATACTGGTATCTGTCACATTCCCATTGTGAAAAAGAATAAAATCCAGAGTTTGTATTTCAGAACAGATAAATCCCACTGGCATCATTATGCAGATATCCTGCAAATACTCAGATTAGGCTTTAACAAGGCCTTTCAAAGTTAATCTGGTTTCTAAACAGTAATTCACCATCCCAGCATTACAGGTCAGTAGAGATGTGGGTGTTTTTCCTACCACTACCTACATCTTTTATCCTGTTTTCCACATCTGTCTGGCCCAGAAAGAATGAATGCCTTTGACATGATAACTGCATTCTTCCATTTTATCATGAATTTCAGTAATTGCTTTGAAGGAGCAAAAGTCTACTAGTGAAGAGGCCACAAAACAAGCCCTCCAAAGCTACATTGGATTCAGCTCCCCAGTCTTTGTAGGAAGTTTATAATTTCTTCTTCCAGTTAAAGCTATTTCTTGGAGAGTAGGGAGGGAGAAAACCCAAAACAACATCTATATACAAAGATAATAAAAGCCTAATTACTAATTAGGGAGAAGATACTCTTGAAGGAGATATCAGTGAAGATTAACTATGGTGCAATAATAAGTGCACTAAAAAAAATAGAATTGTANGAACTGAGTTCATTCCCTTGTATGTTGTAAAAAATATATGCCATTAACCTTTGTCACTTGTGAGAAAATTAAAATAATTTTTATTTTTCTCACAATATCTGCCCAATAATAGTTCTGCCACAGAAGTTTGTATATTCCAGGCTTGGTCCCATTTAAGATGATTGACCCTAAAAAACTTAGCTCTGAGTGTATCACTACTTAAGAACTTTCTACCACTTTTTTTTTTTTTTAATGAAATAACTGTAAGATCAATACTCAGATGACTCATTTTATCAGAATTTCAGAATATTTTACCTCTAAAGAAGCAGGGACTCTAATGCTTTTTAAAAAAATAAAAATTTGCTAATTATTCTTACAGTAAAGTGGCTTAAACTTTAGGATCTGTGTTGACATACAATGTGAGAAAATTGTGAAGAAGAACATACCCAAGGGGCAACTCCCTATTTGCTGAAAGTAACTAATGGGACAAAGAAGACATTTCAGAGCATCATGTACTATTCTAGATACATCTCAGTCATCTGAAGGTCATGTCAGTGCCAAACTAACATCTTACCCTCACTGTCACGTAGCTCAGTTTTGGCTTGGGCTATACTACAAGTTGAAAGGAGAAGTCTTGCCATGACTGGATTTGGAGGAGTTGTTTGGATTTGCTAATGATGCTACCCATGAAATCCACCTTGCCTCTTTCAGCTCTACCATCCCACACTGTGCATGTCCTCTCAGTGGACTAGAGGAGCATTAGGTGGTTGGGATGGCTCCTGTTATATCTCTCTTAGAGCAATTCATGGTGAAGTAAGAGTAACAGAGTGCTCTGGGAGATCCTGCAATTGCTTAATAGTAATAGAAAAGATAAGATGGCACAAGTTATTTTCAGCTTCAATTATTGTTTCTGTTTACACTCTGGGAAATTAATATTAGTTCTTTCCATTTTTTGTTCTACCCACATATTGGAAGTTCTGCCTCTGTCTTTGTGACACACTGGTGACTTCTGAAAGGGGAAGCTGTTGCAATTCTATTTACCACCAGATTTTCTGCCATTTTTGCAAAATGAGGTTCAAAGTCATATATGCTGAACTTCTTTAGGTACCCCCATAGCATCTGCTTAGATTCAGAGGTAAAAATCTCTTGTGAACCTTTGCAAAGGTTGATTCTGATTTCAGAATACATGTTACAATCCATGGAATTTACCCTCCAAGTCATTTCAGTTCTCTTCTATGAAGGCATAAACTTGTTTCCAGAAGTTAAAGTATGCTTTCAAAATACCTTATTTTACTCCAAACCCATCCCTCAGAAAAACTCACTTTCTAACAGTTATGCTGAAGTTGAACATAATGAACCAAATAGTCCTAGAGTGCTAGAAAAATTTACTTTCATTTTCTTACAGGAAAAAATCCCATGGTTATCTGCATGGAAAGAAATATTATAATAATCTTATGATCATTTATTTTCACTGCTTAACATATGTCAACATTTTATTCTTTCTCTTCCACCTTAATCCATTAATTTTAATCTTATTATATTCTTTCTCATGAAGAAGATGGAAGTTTGCAATGAGAGGTTGCTCACTGCTGTGTTGTCTGTTGTGGAGAGTGGTAAACACCATGTCTGAATGCTGAATAACTTATCAAATCTGTGTTCCTGGTAAGTGACTGAATGTATATTCAGTTTACATCTCACATTTTTTGTATCCCCACAGGTGGCAGCTTCATTCACTATCTAACCCTAATTTATCCCTTGAGCACTGTCCATCCAACGGAAAATGCAATTAAATAATTAAAAAATGTATCAAAATGCATACAGGCAGGGTGGTACAGGGAATTAAAAATGCAAAGTCAGTGTTAATTTTTTGCATGTTTTCATTTTTCAGTCCTTGACTTTGCAGGTTAATGATGTTTTAACAGAATTTTTACATGGAACTTTCTGTTTTTTTAAAAGTAAATTGAAAGCAACTTAGACTGGGTGTTGGGGAGGACAGCACAGAGGCCCATGCAGCACCATTTAGAGTGGTAAAGTCAACAGCTCAGACCATTTCTGTTCAGCTAACGAGATTTATAAGCAGTCGAATTTGCAAATTGTCACCTTCCATGAAAATCAGTCACAAAAGGAACATATGGCAGGTATTTTCCTAAGGGTTTCTGTGTATCATTTGTTGAGAGGAAATTGCACTCTCTAATAACTGTAGTATATATTCCAGATTTTCTGTATATTCAGTCATTTCTTCCTTTTGTTCCAATTCTGGGTAGTCTAAGCTCTATGAGTCTTCTCAAGTTCTGAATTGCTGTTCTGCTCCCTAACATGCAAGACTATGAATTTTATTAGTATTAATTGTAAGGCTATTAATTTTTATATGACTTTCCTCTGCCCTCTAGTATTTTAATCTGACCATGACAATGCATGCCAGGTGTGCAGTCCTACTCTGACTTCAAAAGGCTCTGACAGGGGTAAGATCAGACCCAAAATTAATGCAAAATATGCGACAGTATATGAACACATAGACAAAGGCAGGAAGGTAATTCCTGCTTTATTTACAAAACTATTATGGTAAATTGGAATTTAATGAACGTCTGTCAGTATGGAATCTGTAATAAGCACTGTTGGAGACTGTGGTTGGATTGCTGAGATTTCAGAGGAGTTTATAATCCGAGAAAAACACACCTACATGCACTGTTGGGGCACTGTTGGGAGCATCAGTACAGGATATGTCAAAGAGATTTGGACATAAGGTGGAATATTTTTTATCCTTTTCAAAAAAATTCTATAATTCTTGCATTTTTCATAACACTTGGTAAACCTATATATATTAAAAAGGGAAAAAAAAGTTTATATTTTATGTCCTCTATGTGCATTTGAATTATTTTCTCAGTTTTAAATTCTACCTTTGAAGCACATTATCTGACCTGGCTGTCTGGTAAAATTATAGTTTAAATGAAAGCCCTGGTAATTTTTCATGGATCCCTGCAGGCTTTCAGCTAGAACTGAATGTGCTCATTGCAAGATGCAAGTGCTGTGTAGCCCATCAGCACAGTGACATTGGGAGCTGGTTTTATTTTAAGTCCTATTTTAAAAAATGGTTACACTTGATTTAGAATCTATTGAATCAATTTTTGTAATCAATATCAGAATTTCCCCAGAAAATAATCTGTAACTTACTCAGGAGTATAATAAATGTCTGCATAAATAGGAAATAGCCTGTAACTCCTAAAGGAAGAGACACGGCTTGACAGGATAGCATTCAAAGAAAATTGAATCTAATTGCAATAATTATGATGTCAACAAAATACTTTTAGATCTAGCCTTTCACTGAAATGTTAGAGGGAGGAAAAACAACATTTTGTGTTAAAATAATTATTGTTTTCCTGACCTATGTCTTGCTTTGTAGATTTTGAAGTAGGTAATAGCCCTCAGGGGGGACAGTGCTATTCTTGAAAAGTGTGAGTCTGAAGCCTGTAGAGATCTTGAAAGGAGTGAAAGACAGATGCCTCTTTGTACGTTTGACTGCAAGGCTGTTTAAAGGAAAATGCAATGTTTTAATAATCCCTGGTTGTCTTTTTGACATATTCTGATTGTAGTCAGCTCTGCAGGGAGATTTAGCTGTCTCTCCTGTCACATGGAAGACTGGAAACTATAAGGAAGTTAACAGAAGCCACAGATGAAATTTGCTTCTACAATTACACGATAAGTTCTGTTCGAAAGAAAATATTGCATTGCATTTTCACTTTTCAAATGAAATTTCCATTCTGTTCCTGTCATGCCAGGCTGTTCTGACAACCTCCTAGCTGGAGGCTGCTATCCATGAGAGCAGGTGAAAAACACTGACCCCAGAAACGCTTGGGAGACTAAGTATGCGAATGTAAATATAATTCAAGAAGGATATTTAAAATGCAATGAGTCCTAGGGGCTAAACTTGGGGTTAAACTTTAGATTTCCAATAGGTGCATGTGAGGAAGTGTTGGCAACATTGAGAATGATTCTGTACTCTTTCTTGCCCTTGTGAAGATCCAGGACACTTGCCTCCTTGCGCAGGAGTACAAAGGCAACACAAAATTTTTCTCTCTGCAGGTTGTAGTGGTTCTGCCACACTTCCACAGTGCTGTAATAACAAAAGTATCATCTACATTTCCTTTTTGTGTGTTGCATATTAGCTGTGTGTTAATTGGCTGAAGAATTTTAATTTCTGCTGTTCAGTTGTGAACAAGATGGATGAAAGACGATGTTTGGTGTTTTTATATGTCTGTTTTAAGACTAAAGAGAAATGAATGGGACATCCATCTCAGACAGTCCCTAAGCTGCTCACCACTGTGGCCTGTATAGTTCCATGTGGGAAAGTATCACTAAAACCTCACTCTGTTCTCGTGTTCTTACTCCAAGCAGCTCCTGCTTGTTGAGTGTGTACATACTCATTTATATTTGCTTCTCAAGATCACAGCAGAGATGTGCATAGAATGATAGGTGCTTACTTATATAGTTAAAAGAATGAAATTCTAATTATATAATTATGAAAAGTGTTTCTATCTTTCATCTTTCAAATGAATGTTTCTTTACATTTTTCTACATCATTATTTATTAATGACATTATTGAGATCATGTTCCTAACAGTATTGTAGATAGGTATTTTTTTTAATCTCAAATATGCTAAAATCACCAATATAGTTTATAAGCTTATGTATTTTAGCTCAAGTTTTATTTAAAATTTCTTTCCTTCAGAGATTAAAATTTACACAGTGGCCATGATGACAGCATTGTCTGCAAGGGCAGAAAGAAAACACTTTTCTAGTGGGGAAAGCAATGAGTTATAAGAACAGCTAAGGACAGGATGGAAGAAAGACTATTAGTAACTCATAAAGAAATTTGGGCTGTGCATCTCACTATTCAGAAGAATTGCATCTGTCACCATGCACATCCCTGTTACCTAATAATTCATAATTGATTAACCCCATCTAGCCTACCATCTTTAACATTTGACTCAACATTTTGTGGTTTTTTAATAGCAGAAATTTGAGGCACAAGAAAAAAATCCCTTTCAAAGTGATTTCTGTTAGCCAAGATGGTCAGCTGATAATTTTTTTAATGCAAAGAGGTTGAGCTGACTATAAGGTGATATTTTTCTGCATTAATTATAAGGCAGGTTAAATAGGGTCTGTTTTAGAATGAGTACAGTCTTCAGCTTATTGGAAAGCAGAGAGGTTCCAATTTTGCCTGTAAATGAAAGGAACTTGTGTTTGCCAATTAAATCAAGCAGCTGTTTCACAGACAATATTGCTAATAGCTACCAACTAAACTCCAAGCTGTTACTCTGGATTGTTTAATGAACTGCTTTTAATACATAGTAAATGCTACCCTCCGTATCTCAATTTATTGAGCAAGAAGGGAGGGATGTTTAAAGACATCTCTCTTCAAAATTCTGTAGCAATGTAGGAACTTTCTGTGCTAATGAAGCACAGGAATTTGAGGCTTTCTTACACTATTTGTGAGAATGCTGGAGAGAATAGTGCTACCTAAATTGTTTTTGACAGTGCATGACAAAATTGCTGTGTTCTGATGCTATACAGTGACTAATTTTTTCTCTAAAGGAGATATTTCAGGCATGCCTTGCAAACTTGCTGCTTGTATTCTTCACTGTAAACTGCACAATATTGATGAAAAATCAAAATGCATTGGGCACACCAATGTATGCAGAAGTCTTGTGGGACAAATGAATAAAGGGAGTGAAAACATGCATGGATTTCAGCAAGAAACATTCAAAACTCAGGAATACCATCTTGAATATATATATATATATATATTACATGCAAGGCATAGTCTCTAGTTTTTGTTTTCCTTGGAAGGCCTTCTCTACATCTCTCAGCTCTTCTCTGAGCATAAGCATAAGCAAACAAGGTATCAAAACTATCCAACACTAAAAAGAACTGATTCAGAGAGAAATTGTGGGCTGGTAAAACTAAATACCTTCCAGAGCATCCTTAGTCCATTCCTTCTTAATACCATGGTAAAAAAGTCTAAATGTCTTGATTGACCCTACCTGCTTTCTACAAACACTGTCGTATCAACCTTAATTATAACCTCAATTAGTTTTACTTGCTATATTTCTATGGCAAAGTTTTGCTTTAACCATACAGAATCTAGAAGTAAATGGCATTTTTTTTCTTTCTCAATTTAAAATCTCAAACAATTAAATAACAATGGGAAAAATTAAAAGCTTTCATTTGTTTTTCTTGTTACCTACATTTTAGACATCCATTAAAGGCAGAAGAAGATGAAAAATATAAATATTTCTTAGAACCTGCCTCATTTTCTGTCCTTATTTCCAGCTTACATCTGTCACTAAAAGAGAGAGAAGACAAACAAAAAAAAAAAGTGACAAGAAAGGAAGAATTGGGGAAATTTTCCAAGACCAGTTGCAATCTGCAATCCCTGTGTTTTTTTCTGTTATTATTTTATGAGTAAAACAGACCAGAAAAATTACATTTATGTAACTGGGGGGTGGTGATAGTGGGGAAACAGCCACAAACCAAACACACAAAAACGAGACATGCAAACTTCTGACTTTACAGATGGCTGTTTTTCTTAATTATATGGATAACAGTTTAGTAATACCTAATTGGTCATGCTTGACAAGTAATAGCAGTTTTTCCAAGACAAACAAATGTTCACATTTTTCATACTTAATCAGGGAGTTTATGTGCAAAAATGACCAAATGTATCATCTATTCTAAGCCTCCTATGTTATTTTGTAGTAAACCACCATCTGTACTTTGATTTTACAGAATCTGTGTGTGATGACCATAGAATTTAATTATATTGCAGATGAGTTTGGGGAAGAAACTAGATTTTTTTTTTTTTATTTTATTTTTTTTTTAATTTAGATAAACTACAAAAGCTCACTTCATTAATTTAGAAATGTCCCCAAAGCAAGTTTATTCTGCTTTTATCTGACAGGTAGTGCCCTGAACACCCAATAACTGACCTAATCTTTCTTTCCTGTGTCTTCCAAACTTATAGACATTTCTTGATAAGTGCATTCAGCTTGTGAAAATGTGCATTTCTTTCTGTGCTGTATATTTACACACTGGTTGCTTATTTTCTGAGTTAACTTCTAGTGAATAAGCTTGTCAATTTATATATTTTATTTTCTACTTACTTGTCCCAACTTTGCAGATTTTGTTCTAGAAGTAAATAATGCCTGAAATAACTACTTTTTACAAAGTTTTAAAGTGTTCAGTTCTTTCACAGACCTTTACCTGAAGTCAGACCTTAAACCTGAATTCCACTGACTTCTCCATTTAGAAGAGGTCTTGGTTATCTCAAAAAAATAATCTGAAAGATGACCTCTTTTCTTGCCCCACCTTCTGATTTTGTCTATATCAATTCCATGAAAAAATGGAATATTGTCAGTGAAATTGGGAGGACACGTAGCTCTCAGCTATTCTGAAAAAGCATGAAGTGACCTGAAAAGCCACTTGGACTCTCTCTACCCATCTTTTCTAGCTGTGGTGGGTTGACCCTAGCTGAATTCCAGGCACCCATCAAAGTCAATCTCTCACTCCCTCCTAAATACAAAAGGAGCTAAATACAAAAGGGAAAACATAACAAAGGGTTCAGACAAGAACAAAGAGAGGTCACAAACTGATTACTGTCATGGGCAAAACAGACTCAATTTGGGAAAATTAACTGAATTTATCACCAATCAAAATTCAAGCACAATAATGAGAAGTAAGATAAACTAAAAAAAAATTTTCTCACAACCTCTTCCTACTTCCCACTTCCCAGCTCTACCTCCTCTCTCCATCACAGGGTCTCTCTCACAGGAGTGTGTTCTCTGTGAGCTTCTCCAGTGTGAGTCCATGCCATGGACTACAGATTTTCCCAAACTGCCCCAACTTGCCTCCCTTTCCATGGGGTGCAGTCCTTCAGGCACAAGCTGCTCCAGCGCAGGTGTCCCAGAGGGTCACAGGTCATTCTAGGCAACGTTCTAATGTGGGCTCCTCTCTCCAGGGCTCTGCAGCTCACTGCCAGAAACTTTTTCCAGTGTGGGCTTCCAATGGGTCTGCAGCCTCCTCCAGGCATCCACCTGCTCCAGCGTGGCTCTCCTCCACAGACTGAGGGTTGATCTCTGTGTCCCTGTGGATCTCCCTGGGCTGCAGGGGCGCAGCTGCCTCACCGTGGGCTGCACCAGGGGCTGCAGGCAAATCTCAGCTCCAGCACCTGGAGCACCTCCCGCCCCTCCATCTCCACTGACCTTGGTGTCTGCAGGGCTGTTCTCTCATGTGTTCTCACCCTGCTCTTCTCTGGTCTCAATTACAGCTGTGCAATAGCTGGTTTTTCCCCCTTAAATGTGTTATCTCACAGGCATCACCTCCATTTCTAACTGGAAGCCTTGACCAGTAGGGGGTCTATCTTGGACATGCCAGGGATTATCTCTGTCACACGTGGAGGAAGCTTCCAGCAGCTTCTCACAGAAGTCACCCCTGCAGCCTTCTACTAAAGCCTGGCCACACAAACCCAACACATTCACCTTTTTTCTTGACCCCTCTGCCCTTTAAGAGTTGCCCTGTCTAAGCTGTGCTCTTTGGGTTACTTTGAACATGCTGCACTCCAGAGCAATTTTACCGTCCACTCTTCCTGCTTTTGGAAAAAGTAGATAATTAACTGGGATAGACGTTAACAAGATTCCATGTGATTAAAATTTGTGATGAGCAGAGAGTCCCAAATGGGTCTTGTCTTGGCATGAATGGTCTTGAGAATGCAATTTCTCTCCCCTGTCATGACATAATTTTAACTGAATCAGATAGTGTGAAAAGGCAAAATCACAGTGGAAAAGTATTTAACCATGTTGTAAGATCTGGGGCAACTTCCAGTTCAGCTGACTGTAGACAAGCAGTACAGGCAAGAGCATTTGCTTATGCATCTCATCTCTTACAGATTTGCTATTTTAGTAATTGTGGATCTGAAGAAAAGATGAACACGTTCACTGGAAGTATTCACAAAATACTTAAAATGATAGATGGAGAATTTTCATTCTGTACTGGCTGTAGATTTCATTTTTAAAATCTTTTTCCCCTTCCTCCTTTGGTTGGTTACTAGTTTGCTGTTAGAATTGGGTTGGGTTAGATGGCTACTCACTATGATATTTCCACACTTCTGCTTCCAATCTCAGTTTGGATCAGGGAATATAAATATATGCAAAATGGAAATTGGCTGACAAAAAGATAGGTCTTGATTTGCTTGTCTTCTTGAAAATTTTTAGAGTTCAATTTGGATTTGTTTAAAGCTATAGGCTAGTATTTGTGTTTATTCTTATTGCAGGAAAAGTTTATTGCATTTTCTTGTTGATGTATGAATAAAAATAAAATGTGGAATATGATAAGAAAATAAACAACAAGTAAAATACAGAATATATAAAATTAAACATATACCAAAAAATTAAGCAAATACTTTATTCCTTATACTGGGCAAAAACTTTGCAGAATTTTAATATATATGTGTGTTGAACTTTCATAATGTGAAATTCAGTATTTCCCAAAAAAGAAGGGGGAAAAAAAGTAGTAAATAAATATTAGCATAACAGGAAAACAAAAATAAAGCAGGAAGGAAAAAATCTGATACAGGTTATATGCCATAATGCCTATCATAGGCTGGTTCATATGCTGTCTGAAACTCATTAAGATAACTCATCTTTTCTTCTCGCTTCAGTTGGATTTCAAATTTACAACCGTCATTTTCAAGTGTTCATTGTATTCCATGAGAAACTTGAAAGAGGTTTAAACAATTTAATCTTATCATTTTAAATCTTTGTGCATAGGCACTATGTTCCCAAGTGGATTAAAACCATTGAACATCATTTAGATCGTTATCAAAACCTGAAACACAGATGGGAATGCCAGAGGAGAAAAGTGCTGTTGTGCTAACATACACTAGAAAAGCTTGAACATGATCAACTTGATGAAGATTGGACAGATAACTTGGATTGTTGGATAGCATGAGATTTAATAAGGGAAGGAAATGAGTGTGACTAATATCTGCCATGGTTTGGAGAGGTGAATTCTGTTTAAGACATTTTAGTATTTTTTTATGATCTTGTGTTTACACAAATATCGATGGAAACTTCTGCAAACAATTTGAGATTTTTGTTATTCTACCATGAGATTTTAATTAAAAAATTGCCACCGTAAAATAGTATAAACCTACCTTAAGTGCATTTTTCATACAGATTTTAACCGGAAATCTTCCTCCAAGAACTTGTTTCCAGTTAGATCCTTCAACAGTGTATTCTTAGCCCCATTATATGCACCTTCCACACTGATTTGAAAAAATATATGAAATTAATTACAGGGAATGTTTATTCATCACACTGAAATTGATGGGACAATGAATAAAAATAAGTATGTACCAGCTGAACTATATTCTTTGGTAATATAGATACAATTAAACAATATGATCAAAATTCAAGTATCTTAAAAATTATAAGCAGTCATTTTTTTGTATAGAGACAGTTATAAAAGTAAGTTAGTTAGGATATGTATTTATGTATTCATGTATATATGAGTAATCATTATATACATATTTAATGAAATATAAGCTAGATCTGACAATCTTCAGGAGTGCAAACAGGGTCTTGTTGGGTGGAAAACAACAGATAAACATATTTTATTATATGTGATAGGAAAATTACTAAAGGGTTCATGAAGGTCACAGTCTTGAAATGAGATTGCAAAATTAAAAAGAGGATTATAGGAAAAACCTTTAAAACGTGGAGAGAAAAAAACCCCAACCTTAGTGCCTGTGTTTAAATCTGTTTATTATTGCAAAGGCTTATGTTTAGCCTTGATCAGCAAATACAAATATTGACATCCTTATGGGTTATGGAAGCTTCTTGAACAAGTCTCTGACAGTCAGGGGTCAGAGGGCATGGTAATGAAAGACTTTACAAGGTCTATGGATGATCCAATTTCTGGGAGATGACATGAGCTAAATTAAAACTAGAAATCAACAATTATTTATCCCCAGAGAAAGACCAGTCTGGAATAAACCAGAAATTTGTTAGAACATTTTGAACCCTTCAAGAGCTAGCTTATTTGTAAAATATAGTCTCAAAGTCGTATAGATTTTGTCAGATGTATAGAAAATGTTGTGTGATGCACCTGAGTGATGTTAAGATTTTCAGGTCCTGATTGATGTTTATTTTGATTTGGTAAAATAAAAACACCACAAAACTCCATCATGCAATTTTGTGAAAACATTATACCAGAAAGCCCAGATATACTCAGAAGGTAAAAAAGATATAATAGGCTTCTGTTTTTCTCATGAACTTTGAAAAACAATGGAAGAAGTACCTTAGAAGCACAAAGTGAAAGTACAACTGCAGTTAAGAATCCAAATTGTAGTGAGCACAAAAAACCTCCCAAATCCATGTCTGGAAAGGAAGTAAGAATGAAACAGTCTAGGTTAGTAATAAATTCTGTTTTGCAATGAGCAAGTGTTTATGAGCTTGAAATGTATCACTTTTCCTTGAAGGGGACTCTTAATTTCCAGCTTGTTGTTTGATAAAGCTATTTATAAAAATGGTCTTTGGTACTTACATATCCTGGTATTTTGATTTGACAGAAATAAATAAGAACTAAAGTTTTTAAAATGGAACATTTCTTGAGATAAGTAATATAAAAAATGCACTTGCAGACTCTTAAATTCTTGCCATTGCTGCTTGTCCCTGGCAATCTTAGAGAATAAAGGATGAGATCGTGTTTGGTGCCCCTCAGAGGAGCAGTATAAAGTCCCACAGCATTAGAGAGGTGGTGCAAGCAAAGGCTGCCAATTGAACAGCAGCAGCCCAGAGCCCACCAACCTGTCTCTGAGGCAGTCATGATTTGAACTGACAAGAAATCAAGCACAGTTAAGGCTCCCTGATTTCACCAGTAGCATACAGCTACACAATCATCTTCCTTAATTATAACTATATATATTTATATATATTCTGCAGAAAAGATCTTGTACTTGCATTAGCTGTACCCTGAAACTGGGCAAAGTCCAAATAAAATGTAGGTGAGATTTTCTTCATGGAGCTTTTTCCCTCAGTTGTTGACTGTTGGAGTGCTACTCATGAAAACAAGTGAGTCTGTACTCCATTGTATTTAAGCAGTCTTTCACAGTTTTTCATCATTTCATGAAAGAAAAGAGCAGCACTCACTGCCTTTGCTTTGATCTTTGATTCCTTTTCCTCCTATTACTTGTTCATATTGCTATTCTGTTTATGTTTTATTTTGAAATATTTTACTTTATCTGCAGAATCGGGAGCTTCCCAGATGGCAATGACTCCCAGACAAGCCCAGTGGTCAGAGCAAAGATCTACAAGAAGACCTCTCTGACCCAAGCCTCCTCCAGCTCCATTCCAAAGCTACCAGCCCCTGCCTTCCAGCCAAGGATTCTCAGCAGGGTCTCATTGTGCTTTCTGAAGAAGGAACTTTGGAGAGGATCCCAACATTTGACCTCTTCCAATGGATCATCACTCGTGCTCTCACACTGGAGGATAGAAAATTTGGTGAGTACTGATTGCGTGGTTGCACCATGGATCTCATGCACAGCAGCTGCTGCTTCTCATATTTGGCTGTGAAAAAAGTCAATGATATGAAACCTTGCAGGTTACCTCTGTTCTTAGTGTTGCCATATCATGTTTCTGATTCTTCCTACTTTGACATAGATTATTCTAGATTAAGATATCTTTACATTTCATATATATATCTTAAATATCAATTTTTCCTGCTGATAGTGTTAATTTTATACTCCCAACTGTTTTTTTCATCCTGAGAGATTTTCCTGTGCTTCTTAAACCTTGCACAGAGTGTACAGTGAGATCACACCTAAAAGTGTCCCCCATTTTTTGAATGTTGCAGTCACACAAGATGAGAGATGCCATTATTTCTAGCAAAATTCTTATTTCTTTAGAAAGTCAATAATAAAAGATTAGACATCCCTGGCAGATTTTTTTAATGACTCATATATATTGTCGTGGAAATTTCCCTGAGCTCAGTGGAGCCCACACAGTGATAGCCCGCACAGGAGGATCGCTCTCGTTAATGGAAGCACGACTGGCCACTGCCACTGATACTGGCATTTTTCTGTGGCTGTTCAGGCTGAACAAACCCAACTTACAAGAACTTGTGAAGAAAGTGTTTCTTAGCTCCAGTGTTTGTTAGGGTGGGGTTCTGTAGATTAGGCAGAGATGAGCAGTGTGTGACATGGTAGGTGCCCAAGACATCCATGTCGGTCTGGCCAAAGTGTCCCAGGGCTGACAAGAAACCTGCATCCTTAAGCAGGATATCTACAGCCCAAGCAGAATGCCCTCTCTATGAGACCAAAATCAACCATGAGTATTTCCTGGCTTAATATAAAATATATAGGTTGGTTTAGAAGTTTTAATTCTCTGTGGGTTTTTTTACTTCATCTTTTCCATTTCCATATGGTCTCTATTTCTCTGTGCACAAAATTGAAGTCTTAAGTTCCACAAAAAATCAAAACAACAAATCCAACAAACTCTGGTCTATCCCACCCCTATATAAGATGTTCAAGATTCCAGAAATTTCAGAATCAGAGAAAATATATCATAAAATCATTTTTCTTTGGGAACCACAGCAATATGTGCTATCACAGGTCTGAAGTTTCAGCTATTACAAACCTCTAGATTTTTACAAGTCAACAGAGGGCTACTAATATTTTGTTCTTTCCAAAAAACCTGAATATAATTTCTTTGTGCAGGATTCCCATTACTATACTCAGGTCTTTCTTCTGTGAACATTGTGGTCTTGTAAAAATCTAGCAGGTGACATAAAAACTGCTCACAGTTGATTTTAACACACTTTTTAATCTTATTCTATTGTTTTAAGCCAATATTTCAAAGACAATTTCTCTTGCACCAAAAGTTTTCCTTCTTTCAAATCTTGTTAAAAATTAAGTTGTGGATTCTCCTAATCAGAAAGTATGTACTGTCATATATATTTTTTACTTAATATAAAGAAAAATTATTGAACCAGGCATTGTCTTAACTAGGCATTGTTTTGATGGTATTTTCATACATCATTTTGTACTTTCATATATCATCTTTTACTTTCCAATATTATTTGTACTTTCAAACATATTTTGTGCATTTTGGCCGGTAAAGGTTGAGGGTCATTCTGAAATTCTGCTTTTCTGTTCTGGAGTTTACGTAGTGAATAGTTCCCTCCCCATAATTACGGTCATTTGTTTTCAACATTTCTGTCTTGTAAAGCCTGGTTAAAATTTATTTGTAAGAGAGAAACCTAATGTTAGAAATATATTTTGATGTAGTATATCTGCGTAAGATGGGAGCTGAATATGTGCCTGGATTTTAAATCTCTGAATGCCTACTTAATAAGGTAATTTGGACAAGGTTTGCTTCTTGCTAATGGCTTGTGCCAACCTAGCACAATGTGTCCTGGTCTTTGGCTTGGTGATGAAGATGCTGCTGCAGTACAAATATGTGATAATAAAAGAGACTCATCCTGTTGAACTTCACGTGTAACAACCCATTTCTTTAGCAGCAAGGCCAAGCTCTTCTTCACTAAATCAGCTCTTCCTCTCGTTTGAACCTCTTAAAATTCCACATGCATGTTGCCAGCTAAGTCATTACAAGGACATATCCCAGAGTTTTAGTCATCTGAAGTAACGCAAGGGAATAAGTGGAAGACTGATACTTGCATTGATGTATTTTTATTTACTGATCGTCTGTTTAGTGCGCTTAATTTATGTCAGATAAATCACTTGAATTCTTTTCAAAGATCAAGTGAGTAAAATGTCGTAGCATTAAGCATAAGTATCCATTTTTTCCCTAAAGGTCTTGTCCCTAGGTACAAGCATGTAGAAGGTTCTTGGGGAGGAGCACACATATTACAGTCTTGTTGTTTGATTTTTGTAATATTCCAATCTTGTTTTTATCTGGATTCAATTAACACAAGTGAAGGTTAGTTCTTTTATTTAAAATAAGGATTGCTGAGATTAACAGTTGAAAAAGAAGCATCTGTATCAATGCAACTGAAAATGCAGTTGGTTTTTTTCCCAATCATCAAGATTGAAGTCACCAGGTGGTGCTATTACATAGTATTGCAAGACCTTAATTTGTTTAATTACCTTTTTTTTTTTTTTTTTCTGTTGACAGAGGCTATAAGGGCACATTGACCTGTGACTTTTATTTTGGGAGTGGAAGAACTTTGTGGGTGCTGGGACTGGGTGACTAATGTTTGTTTCCTCTAAAACAGTAGAGTTTGCATTCTGGCTGTGGGGGACTTCATTCCTGAAGTCATTATATGACATGCAATATATTTTTTGTCCCCTTGAATCATAAGGAAAAAACAAAATAAAACTCGAAAGTATGTCAAAAATTATGTAAGGAAGAGAAAACAGACACCAGGAGGGATAACAATGTTGTTGTCTGCATGGAGAATATTATCATGACTTTGAGAGTGTTATCTCTTTAAGAAAATGTCTTCATGATTAGTTTCCATCTTCATTGGATTAAATTAGAGACAATAAACATTAGAGTAACTATTAATTGAGGTGACATTGATTTAGATTTTTATCAGCAGAACCAGTGGAAATCCTATAAATGTAAGTTGAAAAAAATAAAAAGGGAGAAAAGTAAATAGTCATTACCTGCCAGTACGTGTGGTGGCATAATAGTGATAAAGAAAAATACCTAAATGGGAAGGTAGCCATCTGGAGTTTAAGAGAATAACAATTCAATCTGCTTCCAAAGATTCAGCAATTTTAACATAAAAAGTCTTGTTAGAGACTAAGATGAGACTCTTTTATCACCCTATACATGGAACGTGGATGATGTTGCTTATCTCACCTCATTAACATTTTAACTAATAGGAAAGACAATTGTGTAAAGAGAATCTGATGAGGGAAGGAGGGGAAAAGCCTTCCTGGTAGCTATTGATATTTATTATAGAGTTCACATAGGCATGAGCATCTATTTTTTCCCAGGATAGGCTTAATTTTTGAAATGACTCCTGACAATGGATTTCTTCCTTTGGTGGTTTAACTGCCCATTGAACTAACTACAAATTGAATGCAATCACTTTTAAGAATATCCAAAATTAGTGATGTAGCTGCATGATGATCAATATGAATAATGTCCCCCTTTTCTGCAAGTTTTTAAGTAATTTTTATAACAGTGGTGACTGAAAATAATAGCTTACTTATTTGTCCTTTATTGGATATCAGAACAATACCTGAAATATCATTCAGTTAATCTTTAGAAACAGACATTTATTTATTCTTGAAATATAATTTCAAAATGTCTCAAAATTGCTCTAGATATGTTACAATTGTGTGCATTGGAAAGAATAGGAACATATGTATTTTCTACTTTCCAGAATGTTGGTTTTGTGCTCTTTTTACTGAGAAGTTATGATAAAGCTCCATGGTTAATACAATTTAGGACGTGGCTAAATTGGATGGACTGGGATACTGGTCCAAGTGAAAGCTGTTCCTGAAAGAAATCCCTTTTTTTTGGTTGTTTTTCTGACATAATAACCAATTTTTGATGTGAATAACAGTAAATAGATTTGGTAAGTACCATCTTTCACAGTTTAATATTGTCTTTCATGTACACAGTGTTGAAGAAAATAATTAATGGATTGTATTTCTGTGTTACGCTAGATAACTCACTAAAATGTAGTTTTAATAGTTCACATCATTTTCATTAACCTCTTGATACTCTATTCATCTCCATTAGAGTAATATCATATAATAAAACCAGTAGAAAAACACTGATTATTTTAGAGGCAGAAATCAGTAAGAGACCATGTAAGAAAAAACAGATTTCAATGAGAACAAATCTTCAGCTTTTTTCTTTTTTTTTTTTTATCTTCAATTTCCTCTGCCTGAGAATTTCTTGCAGTTAATTGCTCTTCTATGCTGCCTTCCATTCTGCTCTTCTTCATTCACGTGGAGAACTTCAAATGGGTGCAATGCTAAAATTTGATAGAAGATATGAGAAGAAGCACAGTGACATTGCTGAGTAACATTTATCTAACACCGTAATTTACTCTGCTGTTATTCTGCTGATGTCATTAGACCTTTCCTACTTCCATCCCTGCATCCTAGAGAATGTTTCTCTTCTCATGATTAAGTCATTAGTTTATTTATAAAACTAACACATCATTAACTTTCAAAATACCATTTTTATTTTGAACTTGATGCCTGAGTTATACGGTGCCACACTTTGTTCTGAACCTTGATGATGTGTGACTCTGAAATCATATTCTACAAGAATTTTCATAAGGAGGAGGTTGGCAAAGTGTGACAGTATCACAACAAAAAGGAATGCTTGCTGAATAGGAGAACACTTCTATTTATATGTGTACTCTTAGAACACGGAAAATGTGTATTATTATAAACTCCCTTTACTGATTTATTTCTTTATTTTAATCTCTAGATAAATACACAAGGAGCCACGAAAAAGTTTTTCAGCCTAAGAACATCTGGGAGACTTGTTCTGTTGAGAGACACTCCAAATCATTGGGATTTCAAGAAAAAAGGTTAAATATCAGAATAGTCTTTTATAGAATAACTTGTGGGTTACTTGAAATTTCTCCCTACCCTAAGAACAAAAGATGATTTAAGCTGACTTTTGTGCTTCAGGCACATCTAGAAGATCTCCCTTCTAGAGACACCTAGAAG
>VYXF01000176.1:0-19183 GCA_013397295.1 Polioptila caerulea
GGCGGCGGCGGGCTGCCAAGGATAGCGCGGGGGAGCCTGCCAGGCTCCATCAGCAAAGCTGTTCCTTCCCACCCAGGGAGGTGCCACTGGCAGGAAGATGCGCAGACACCATAGGTTTATGTCCAGAAAGGAGACTAGGAGTCCTACAACTTTGTTCGAATAAAGGGAGAGTCCACGCGCGCCGAGTTTATTCTCTCGGGGCTTCGGAGGACACAGCCTCCTTTTATCCCGAACTCCCGGCCGCATGTTGCCCTGTTCCTTTTCCCCATTGGCTGATGTAATAGCTATGTACAGCCTTCCCAAACACCTACCACATATCCCGCCCTTTAACCTGCCATTTTACCCCAAAGCTAGTTCAGGCTTGTGCACACCCCCTTGTCTGTTCCAAGCTGTCTGGATTCTATAGCAAACCTGCTGCCTGAAGTTAGTAGAGCCATTTAAGACCCATTTCAAAGACTTGAACATCCACCCTTCACCCATAGAATTGTTTGTAAAGACATTAGCTTTCCTCTCACCAGCACGCCATGATTCCTGCATGCACATTTCGCGGTCCAGGTGAGGATGAGCACTTCTGGGGCTGCTTTTTCACCTGCTCCCCGTCTGCCTGGTCGGGGACTGAGGTTTATTTTGTTGTTGTTGTTTGGAGACGCCTTTCACCTCCCGGGCAGCTGCAAGCCATGGATGGAGAGTCTGGACAATACCACTCTTGGATAGTATCATGAAGAGTATCGAAACAATAGAAATAGTAGGCTGATAGGAGAAATCACTAATTAGAGCCCCATAATCCCTTCCAGTACAAGGGCAGCCCAAAAAAGTGCATGTTACTTAGCTTTCATGCATTTTCTCCTTTATTAAAAACCATAAGGACGAATACATCCTCTGATGTATACATTTTTGATTATTACAAAGGCTCTGCTCTAATTTAGTTTGCAATGTCGTATTTTCTTTCTGAAATGTTTAATCTTAAAAATTGTATGACTAAAGAACTACCTTTTAAAATCTAAAAAAAATGGATGCAAGTGAAACAACTGTTTAAAAGCCTCAAGAAAAAGGCAGATAATATAACATCTAAATTGCTATACCTGTAGGACCTTCAGCTAAAAATCCTGTTGCTATCAAACACAGACTAGTTAAACAAATTCATCTGGTCCAATCTTTTTTGAAGGAAATCTTATTTATATGATTGACTTAAACTAAAATGTTGTGTTTTTTGGGGGTGAGGTTTGTTGTTACTTCTAATAATTTGATTTTTTTTGTCTGATTAAATTGTTGCAATTTAAATTATACAATTACATTTGGTACATCTTTTAAGATATGCAAAAGGAAACAGTAAGCACTTTGTAGGGAAGAATCTGTTGTCAACAATCAGTTTTTATGCATGTGTATAGCATTTTGGCTAAAAGATGTGGAAATAATAATCACTATAATAATAATTACGACAATAATAATGATAATAAACTATGAACAAAAAGCCTTAGAATTTCCACTGATTGTAGGGGATTCTACAATAATTCAAGATTTATCAATAGCTTTCAGCTAAGGAAATGGCGTTTAAATTAATTTAGTTTCATGATTTTGTGTGTTTCAGGAAGGGTATTTCTTTTCACTTAGGTCTATCAGAAAATAAGTTCAATTCAATGTTCTATGTTATCTGCTGATAAACTGAATATTAGGTGATACTGAATATTAACCAGTACGTGTGGATATAAACTTGTCAGAATAATGTTCATTGTAGTTAATAGTGATAAATCTGTTTAAGTCTTTTACCAACATTCCCTGTGTTCTGTAGAGCTGGCACACCTTGCCAAACCTGCTTTATAAATCACTTTTCCAAGTTTTTCCAAACCTTTCAAAGTGGCCGTTTAATTTGATTTGACTAATGGATCCCACTCCAAATCTATAAATGTGTTTGGAGAGGTAGTGAGGTTGACCTTCCTGTCTCCAAGCCTGTATAAAACTCAGCATGGAAGAAGCAGCAATCTTGCTGCAACCCAACAGTGGTGCTCCAGCTACAGTTGTACAGATTGTGACATTTTTATGTTCACAAGACTTAATAGAACAAGTTAAAAAAAAAAAAAAAAAGTAAAAAAACCCCAAACAAACCAAACAAAAAGCACCAANAAAAAAACCCCAACCAACCAAAACAAAAAAAAAAAAAAAAAAAAGAAGAAAAAAAAGAAAGAAAAAGGTGTTTCTATTATCATTTTGGTTTTGTAAGTCCCTTCCTTATCCTTGTGGTGCTTTGCTAAACTCTCAATAGTATCCCTCAGGCCCCCCAAAATGGATGCAGTTGTACAGACGTTGCCTCATCACTGCTGGATAAAGGTGGAGGATCACCTCTCTTGACTTGGGGGTAACATTTTGCCTGGCATAGCCCGGGATACCCCAGTCACCTTCTTTGCAGAAAGAGAACATTTCTGGTTCATGTTCAACCTGGTGATCACCAGGACCTCCGGCTTCTTTTCTGCCAAGCTGAGTAGCCCTCAATGCACTTTATTGTTCCTCACCAGGTGCAAGAATTTACCTTCCTCCTTTTGAGGTTCCTGATGTTTCTTCGGCCTCTTGAGGTCCCTCTGGATAGCCTCACAACCTGCAGTGTACCACTCCTCCCCATGTGGTGTCAGCTGTAAATTTCCTGAGGGCACATTAAAGAGATTCCTTGGCCTCAGGTTTCCCACAGCAGAGTCTCAGTTGTCCACTTCTAGGAAAAATAATTTCAAAATTGAAATGTATTGCAATAGGGAAATCTTGAGCTCAAGTGTCTTCAGAAAAGGACCCCAAAAAAAGAAATCCCTGGTCAGTTATATCCTTACCATCTATGTTTTCCACTCCTTTACCAAAAGTTCAGTCCAATAAAAATATTAGGAACTGGAGTCTTCTGGTTCTCCATTGATTCTCTTCACTGTCTCTAGGTAGGGCATTTCTCTTTTTATCTCTAATATTGCAGTTTGTGCTGGTGGGATAGTGGCCTTCCTTAATGCCTTGTCTTCCTGTATGAACAGGCTCTGGGGATCCCTTCTACTTGAGTAGGTGAAAAGCTCAGTGTATCCAGCAAAAAGGTCGCAGTGTGTGGCCTGAGGCTTCAGCATGGCTAGCTACTAACGCTAAGTGAGTTGCACTAAGCAATTAATTTCCTTTATTCCTTTACAAGGTACTCTCTGCTCAGTCACCCAGATCATTAATTAAGATGTTAAACAGGACTAGACCTGGTATTGATCCCCAGTACACCACTAGTCACTGGTCTCCAACTAGGATTTCTTTTTTGCTGTTCTTTATTTTTTTGTTAAGCAGCCCCTTTCTTTAGCTCCTTGGAGAGGCTTATGGATTTATTAGCTTACTCTGAAGGAATAAAATCGGGGTCGCATTTAAGAAAAATGCAAAGGAACAAAAGAGAAACAGTTGTCCAGTAATTATGAAGCCCAGATTTACTACCTTCTTCTGGTACAATGTGGTAGCAATGATCCATGTAAGTGACAAGAAATAGTTGGTTTAATGTCACAATTCCAGACCTAAGATGACTGTAACCATATTCTGTACTTACGGACAGCATGCATCTCTGAAATTTCATATCTTTAACGTGGTTTTTGCTCTGAGCTTCAGGTCTCTATCTTTGACCTTTTTCTTGCTCTGGAATGATGTAATTGTTTTGTTCTTGGCCTAGGTTCTGAGCTGCAACCATCTAAAGCAAAGGTAGTCTCCAATAAAGGTACTGCTGCTATAGAAAATTATTTACTTTATAATTTATGAAGATACAGTTAAACATAACATAGCAATTCAAATTACAAAATAACTATCTCACTTATCTTTCAGGTTTGCTATTCCAAGGCTCTTGAAAAGCCCTACTGTTGGGTTTTTTTCCTCAGAGCCCTAGACTATCCATTTTATCAAGATCAGTAACGCCATGCTACCTGAATTTTAATCCATTTGGATATTTTTGACTGACAACTTTTATAAATGAAGAAAGATGTGAATATATTACATCTATGTAAATATATAACTGAAAGTGCTGCCTTTTATAAATTACAAAAGCTACGGATAAACTAGTGGCAAGAAAGCATTAAGACAACTCTTCTTGAATGACATAAGGCAAGTGGGAAGTTGATAGAATGTGCTTTTGTAAACTGAATCTTGACAAAAGGATATTCAGGAGCAGTGACTGTAGTTGGAGAAGTCATTACATACAAAAGAAAACAAAAATTAAATGCTTTTACAGCAATTTGGTTAACGAAAATGTGCTTAGAGTAGAGGAGGTAAAGATTGAAGGAAAATACCTAGAACTTCCATTTGGACCAGAAGTTTCATAGGTTGCTAGGCATCCTCCCTCCACTGCACTCCCTCCCTTGTGGGGGTATATCAAAACTATTATTTTGTATGATTCTAATTATCAAATGATATTCAAATAAATGGATGTTAATGGCATATATTTGATAACAAATATGAAGTTAAAGGTAAAAACCCCCTATGTATTACTGTGCAAACTAAAAAATGGCAACTTCTAATACAGATACAAGTTCCATTATTGCTTGTTTGTCTGGAAAGAAATAGGGGGTTGTTTGTTTTTTTTTCCCTACAGCATTTCATGAAAACAAATGTGTTTATTTTTCTATCACAGAACCAATTTACTGTGAAAAAATTCAGAGTTCAAAAGTGAATTGTTTCTCAGGGATATACAATGAAGCACACAGACACCACTTCTTATCCTCTTGAGGCAGAAACTGTAAATTAGATTTTAACAAGCCAGATGCAGGCAATATAAATTTGTATAACAAGCCTTAGCAATTAAAAAAAAAAAAAAAATGTTCATTTGTTGTGTGGAAGTAGTGATAGTTAAGACAGAAACAAACTCAGATTTGTTGTGGTCATTTATGGAAAATCACTGTTGTATGACTTGCACTGTATCTAAAACTTAGATATTATTAAATAATAAATGAATAATAATGATTACTGGAATAATGCTCTCTGGAGATTAAAAACCGCAAAGTCTAACAGGAAGTTTTCAGTAAAAGAAAGAGCTGTATGTCACACAGAGAAGGCTACAGTGCACTTTCAAAACCCATTTACAAATAAAATTCGTGCCCTGGAGCCACTCACACTGGATGTCACTGGGAGTACATTTGTTCAGCTCCATGTCAGTGTGCAGCAAGAGCCAGCTGCGCACTGAGGGACTGGGAGCTGTGAGCCAGGAGTGAGCCCACGCCTGGCGGAGTTCTTCTGAGCAGGCACCATCCTTCAGGATCTAACTATGGGGAGCAAAGCTTGGTGCTGTAATGGGGTGATGTTAACAGTCCTGGGAAGGCAAGTGACAAGCTGATGTCAGAAACTCTCCAGGAACAAAATAAAGTGACAGGAACAGGGCTGGAGAAAGACACTGAGGTCATTTCTAAGGACAGGGCTGGACACCAGCATTCCTATGTGGCAGGGAACTGAGGGCCTCAGACTCACATGAAATTTTTCTCCAGGTTCCATGTGCAGGATTGGGAATATGCAGGGGAGACTGGGAAAGGCCAGTGGAGTCTGATAGACTAAGAAGCCCTAACAATGTGTATAAGTCTGTCTTCATATATGAAACAGCTAACAACAATAACATTTTAGGAATCATTATGTATCAAACAAATTAATTGGTAAAAAAATAAATTAATTAAGAGAGATGACTGGTGGTGGTTAAACTTCTCAGAATTGTCTTATTCTAGGTCCTTTGAAACCTGTCTCTATTTTTAAGGCTGTCTGCTGAAATATAAAAGGGACTAAGAAGTAATTCAATCAAGCCACAAAACCCAGAAAAACGCAGAAGAAAGCTAAAAACTTATGCCTATGATCCTGAAGTGGTGAAAAGTAGCTACACAGGTGTCATGCAAAGATATAAGTCACTATGGCACATAAATAGCTTGACTGTTTAGAAAGTGTAAGAGAATTAGATAACAGGTTTTCTTTCCAGTAGCTCAAAAGAAGCTATTCCTGAAACCTAGACAGCATGAAGCTGCTGAGGGCAGAAATTCCAGCGTCCCTGCTAATTTTACTGTTTGCTGCCTTTTACTGTTACATTTAGGGAAATTGATGTTTCAAATTGATGTTCCCCAAAACCCTTCTGTATATTCAGACTGATTCAATCTTTTCAATCCATTAAGGTCTTTTTTTTTTTTCAATATTGTATGTTAAAAAAATCAATGTTATCTCATCATTGTAAATATATTTATAGGATAGTTAGCAACATAGAAGAGTGGTTGCCTTTCTTTCAAGCACAGTCCCAGTGTAACAGTGGTGGTTTGGGACAAAAAGAAATCAGAATGGTCTATCTAGTCCCCAGCTATGAAGAAGGAGCTTTTTGAGGTTTGTAGCCAACCTGACTTGCACCAGAGGAACTAAATTACGCTGGTCTCCTTAAAGGTACAACATGGCTAAAAGCAGTGGGGATCATAGAGGCTGTGTATTCTCTAAGAAATCTATAAGATTTCTGTCTCTTAAAGTAAAGGAAATAAGATTTTATTCCACAATTCTGTCCTCCTTTTGCAAACTTGCTCAGGTGAGGATTTAATAGATTGGCAAGCTGATACCGGGATGCTTGAAAGCAGTTGCACAGCATTACAAGAAGTTCAAAAGCTTAGCTGATTTTTTTTTTTTTTTTAATTTGAATGATTTATCACTAGAACCCAGCATGCTAATAACTAACCAGTTATTACTTGTGAATGCAATCTTTGCATCATATGGAAAGATACTGAAGGTCTTGAGTAATAGTCAAACATGTCTTGTGGTGCTCATTAATATGCAGAAGTTAAATCACCAGCCAGCAATCGAAAAAGAGAAATGATCACATCTAGAATAAAGTATCCCAGGGAGAGAATTAATGTCACAATAATTACACGGTTCACAGTGGAGAATGTGTGGTTATTAGCAGTTCTAGAGAGCTAATTAAGCAAGTCAAAATTCTTTTAAAATCAGTTTAATAATGAGAAAAGGTGTTCCCTTGGCTCTGAACAACTAACTAGCATACAAGAATTGAGAATTCATGGGTACATCAAAAAGAAAGGAAAGATGGGAATTGCACTGTACTAAGCTGAACTACCTTCAATTTAAAAAGTGCTAGCTAATAAAAATAGAATTCATCAAATTGTTTGCTTTGGCAAAACACAGCAAAGCCTGCTGCTGTTCATTAAGTCTTGGTGCTTTTTTACATAGTTTGTACAAATTTATTTATCATGATTGAGTACATTGTACTTTTCCATCATATCAACAAAGTTATTTTGAGACAATCTCTCTGCCTTGCCTGATTGACTCAGAGATATCAAACTAGAGCAAGGAAGAATGTGTCATGGAATGGAGAAGAAAATAGCACTTAGGCTCATAGAAGTCACCAGAATCAAATTCAAAGTGAATCATGTTGAAGTAAAGAAAACTTTCTGAAATATTTTCGGAGTGTCTTGTGGTGTCCTGTTCTACCCCCCCACCCCCTCCAGCATACTGATGGTTGGATACTGGGACTGAGAAAACGCTGGCTAACTCATGAATATCTCTCTGAATGCCAGCATTGACTCTGCCTCATTGTGATGCAGGAGCTATAAGAGTAACTGGATTTTCCTTTTGCCTCAGCCTCGAAGCACACACGGAGATTGTGCCTCTCTAGACAGTGTGGTTCTTAGCTATTTATTGTGGAACCATAATCTGCCTGTAACCATAATTTTAATTTGTTTCCTTTTAATAATGGTTAGTAGCTTGCCTAGCTTGCAAGTTTACTGTTAGAGTCCATTTAAATAACCTTTCAATTATAGTGCTATTCAATGAAATAAATCCACTGTTGTAAGAAATTATATACTAGAATGTGATATGGACAGCACTCAGATTTTTTCTTATTCTACTCTCATCATTTATGTCAGCCAGAGTCTCATTATAACAGTCATACCATTTCACTTCTGGAATTCATCACAAAATCTTTGCAGTTCTAATGTCCTAAATGATTTTTCTATGTGGAATTGTGGATATTGTCTTTACTGAGTCTCAAAACACTACAAATGAAAAATGATCATTACTAAATGATGAACACTGAAGGAGTTAGGAGTTTAAGACATTAAAAATATCTTTAGGATTATGCATTTTTAAATTCCAAAATTATGTACGATGAAATTTAGCTGATACAAAATTCTTCAAGGATATATGTCTTCTTACACATAGTTTGAAATGCATGCAATTATCAGAATATTGCACAGACTTAATAATTTTTTCCTAGGCCTATTGATAAGGGAAAATCATAAATCAGAAACATATGTTCAGGATTAATTGGCTTTTGTGTATAAAGGTGAATAAAGAATATGGATGTGGAGGAATGTCGAAGTGCAAATTGACATTATATTTTAAACGTGTTACTAAGCAGCCAAGGGGAGGATATAAATCCCTAAACTAGGATCAGACACAGAAGGAATATATGATAGAGCTTTCTTTGCTACAGATAAGCCATACACAGTGTGGAGTTGCGTCAGTAATTAATAGGGATGCTTTCATTATAATAAGCTACATAAGGCAACATCTATTCACCAAGATATCTGCAGTTGTCTCACGTTATCTGACTTTAAGCTTCTAAAAACTAGTACTCTAATACAGTTTTTTGTGTTCTCTCTCAAATCAGTGCAGAAAGGATATTGACTCTTTGCATTCTATCATAGATTTATATTTTGCTGTGGAAACTGATCTCTTTATTAACCACAAATGGAGCTTGTGGCTTGCCAAGTGGCTCAAGTTATGTGTGACATGAAACCTACCCAAATCAAGAAGAAATTAAATGAGATAAGGCCTTAAAAAGGAAGACAACAAAGACCAGTAATTTGGTAGCACTCCAATCTACATAATAAAAATGGAACAAAAAATTATATAGATTAATATAATTTTAAAAACAGACTGCAATTATTTTTAGCATGATTTTTGGCAGTAAATAAGTAAACCAACTATCTCAAAAATGTCTGACTTCATATGCTGCTGTGAAACCTTGCACAATGCTGGTCAGTGTATGTACTTCTAGTGAATTCTTGCATATCTGAAAATGTATTCATGCTGTACATTTTTTCGTTGGTACTCACATAAGGGTCTCAAATATGTTATTCTGTTTCCTTTCTTTTTTCTTTGTTCTACAAGAACCTGATTCATCCTACTCAAGTTAAAAGCATTTTTTCCATTTATTTTGACACAATTTGGTTCAATGCCTTACATCTCTTTCCTTTTAGAAGAAAAAAGGAATTTTAATCACTAAGAACTTGCAAACGTGTCATTATATAGTCAGTTAAAAAATATAAAAATAAACCTTCTGCCATTTATCTCAGAGGCATATTCTAATAACCTATATATTTTAAAATCATTGAGGAATAAGTTACTGATGAAATAGCTCCTGCAGTGTAAAGATTAAGCAATAAAGTTGCTAATGTTTAGTTAATGAGTTTACTTAGCTACATGCAAATTCATAATGGTGAACTTGAGCAGAATTACTTTGAGTAACCTGATACTTCCTTAGTGTGAGGTTTCAAGAAAGTTTGCACTTTGACTCCTATCAAATTGTAGAAAGATAAAAAGAAAATTACTTAGCATATATAGAATCATAGAATCACAAAATCACTGGATATTCCTAGCTGCAATAGACCCATAAGGATCACCAATGTCCAACTCCCTGCCTTGTACAGGACCATCCTGGAGAATCAACATGTGCCTCACAGTGTTGTCTAAATGCTTCTTGAGCTCTGCCAGGCCTGGTGCTGTGATCACTTCCCTGGGGACCCTGTGCCCAGGCACCCTCTGGGGGAAGACCCTTTTTCTAATACCCAACCTAAACCTCCCCTGACACAACTTCAGGCCATTCCCTTGTGTCTTGCCACTGGTCACTGCAGAGAAGAAATCAGTGACTTCCCCTTCTTTTTTCCCTCATGACTGCTATATTACAGAACAATTGAGAACACTTCTTGTTTTCTTATTTAGGCAAGAATATGGCCTCTTGTAGAACAAGGGAGCCTTGGCATCCTTAAGGCTCATTTCTACAACAGAATGATTACGTCTCTTCCATTCTTTGCAAACAATCTGGAAGCCTGGAGTCACTAAATCCTAGATATCAGTAGGTATGCTCTCAAGACTTAGAGAGTCTTGAAACCTCTATTATTCTCAATCGTCTTATGTTAATGAGGTTGAAAAAAAAAATATTTACAGGAAATGGCACTTATAAGAATAGTCCATAATCAGCCTATTTGTTTTAAGGTAGGAAAGCATTTTAATACCTTGAACTTGTAGGCTAAACAGACTAAGTATTTAAAGTTAGAATCTGGATTGTGTTATGTTAAACAGTTGATGACCACTTTTAGCCATAAGTGCATGGGATTTAGGATGAATTGTTACCAAAACATAAGATGTCAAAGGACTTAAAAGGCTTAACAAGATCTTGAGTGCGGTTTGGAAGATTAGGAAACATTCTTAATTTCTTTTTAACAGAACTGTGTAATATTCTGTTACCTAGAAATTTATCTTGAGTATTGAAGACATTTTGGATGTTAAAAAGTAATTTTGATTTTGTTCTACATATAGAAAAGTTTTTTAAAATAATAAATAGCAGAACAATATCAAAATAGGACACTTTTATAACTACTTTAGCTGTTGCAATTATTCATGTTGGTTTTTTCTTTTAACAAAGTATGCCTCAAGTAAAAAAATTATGAAATTAGGTCTTTAACAAGAGCTTCTGCTTACATTCTTAAAATCATAAATAAAATTCACAGTCCAAGAATATTACACAGTTTTGTCAGATGGAAGTGGATCTCAAAGAGTCAAAGTTTTGTTTGTAGTTAATGTAGTGGTGTCATTAAAATAAAATTTTAAAATAAAATAAAAAAATAAATTTTAAGTTAAAATTTCAAGCAAGTNTTTAAAATAAATTTTAATGATGAAGTAATTCTCTCCTTCATCTTCACCTGATCCTTTCATACGTTTACAAAAACAATTGTAGTATATGTCAAATCTAAGGAGAATTCATGAAAGAAGTGGAATGTTCCCAAAAATTCTGAAAGTTGTATGAAATTAGAAATATTTTGATTATTTTTCTATTGACAGTCTTATTATTCATGTTATTTTTCACAGTGGATTTTTATTTAAAAGTCTATATAAATGGATTTACTTTTTTGCAGGCAATATATTATTACAATATCTTATTTTTGTTTAATTTCATTACTTGGTTATGTTAAATTACTATCTAAGTAATTACATTAATATATTTATAGCTATTATAATTATTATTTTCAATAATCAGGGATGACAAAGCAGCAATATACACCACTTACCCAGTTCTTTATATGGGAAGCAAAAAAAACCCACAACAGCAAAAAAACAATTGATCTAGAGAAGATAGCAACTTTTTTACTTTATTTCTTTACTGGAAAGCTTTTACAGTAAAAGCTAGTCTTGCTGTGCTTGAGAAAAATCACAAGAGAAATAGAACATACATGATTCTAAAAGAATGTCTCTCCTATCCCTGCGTAGACAAGAGGGATAAGTGAACTGTGTTAGAGGAGCCTGACAAAAGCTTCCATAAAAGTTATCGCAATATAACCGATAAAATCTTGGAAAGAAGAATTAATAGTAGAGAGGATGAGACACATTTTAAATGAAGCACATATCAGACTTACAGCCTTGATAACTATTTTGTTCTGGTCTCTGTGTGGAATACAGAAGAAATACCAACATTCCTTTGCTTGCAGTGGAAAACCTATGACCAATAGACACAAATCTCTTTTCATTTGTCGATACAGAACACCCTTTGTTTGCAAATGCATTCTTCTAGTTCCGAGCTACCAGACAAAGCAAATGAGAGTTTCTCATCAAAGGGACAAAGGAATCATCCTCAAGAAAATAACTTTACAGTGTAAAACACAGAGTGTGAGAGACAGAAAACAAATACACATAAAAAAAAATTCAGTTTTTCAGTGAATTGAATGAAGCATGGCTAAGACTGTTTAGAAACACTGAACATATTTGGTCAAATAGAGAAGAGGAAATACTGAAAAATTTATTTTATTAAAAAATAAATTCCAAAAACAGATTGAAGGAGGGGGAAAAAAGCCCCAACAAATCAAACCCCCAGAAAAAAATCCGGAGTGGAGATTCCCTAAGAAAAAAAACTATTTTTAAAGAGACAACTAAAAGTACATTTTTGAAAACAAAGGTGGAATGATCTTATGAAAATAAAGATAAAAGAAAAACAGCAACACTCTTTCATTTGAAAACAACAACATTGTCATGCTTGAAGAACTCAATTTCCAAGTGCAATGCCTGATAGGAAGAAGCCTTCAAATCATTCTAAGTATAAAGGAAAGCTTAAGGATATAGTTGCTACTTCATTAGGCTTTAATTTTACACACTTTATTACTATCAATGATGTTTCCTCAAGATGAAAGAAGCTGAGAGGCAGTGAGAGTAAGCTTGTGAGCAAGGGTTTCAGATGGGAAATTGAAGATCCGTGGTGAATTTCTAAGTGCCATAGACTCTCTTGGGTCTACCAAAATTCTATGCCTAGGAAATATTAAGGGAAGAATAAGTATATGGTTCCAGGATAATATAAAGATAGTTGCAGTGATGTTTGTGAGATTTTTATGTAGTATGTTTTATCTTGTTAGAGAATGAAGGCATCAGTTTTATGCTTATGGAATAAAAGTGAAGGGATTTTTTTTTTAGATGATGATAAGACAAAAGTTCCTTTTCAGGAAGTATCAAGTAGCAAGTATCCTGACCATATAAGATTATTTTACTTCATGCCTTACTTCCTCCCTTCTTTCCTTCCTCTATATTATTTTCATAATACAAAATTTTCCATCAGTCTTTTAAAATTTAGCAAAAAAATCTTCATAGAACTTATAGGAACCAGTCTGCACACTGAAGTGTAGTTCAGAAAATCTTGACAAATTGGATAAATTCTAGTTAGAGATATTGTTCTTGTGGTATATGCAATGGAAATTAAGAATATTTTGTAATGGATTTTATGGACTCATCTTTCTTGGAGGATTGGAAAAGCAGGTTAAATATCTTTCTTTCAGGATTGATTGAAGTGTTTTCAATTTTATCTTTGGCTTGGGCCAGATGGTTTTTCAAGGTTATCTGATCGGTCTGGAGTTTTGTTTGTTTGTTTGTTTGATATCTACTCCAGAGGGCAAAAATTAATTGAAGTATACAGAGATAGAGAAGTGCTGTTAGAGGAATTGCTTTTATACTCTTGTAGTCACTGTGTTTCCAGATACAGTTGTATTGCATCATAGATAAATTTTTAATTACAATTGACCAAAAGAGAAAACACTTTTGCAGACTTTTTAAATATTCTATACTGTCATGAAATAAAATGATATGGCAGAGACCGTGATAAACAAAGATAGTTGTGTAATATTTTCTAATAGTATGAATAAGCTTAAAGAATTTCAAAGCAGAGGAAAAAGGACTCCACTTATGCCTGTAGTTACTATACATCCTTATTAAACCTCAATAAAAAAAAGTAAAGAAGTGTGAAGTGTTAACCTAACCATGGAGTGGAGAAAAAAAAAAAAAACAACAAACCAAGAAAGTGATTCTTGAGAGTCTTTGTAATCTTTTTAAGGGTCATAAAGATATGAAATTCAGTAAGTCATATATACCCAGTAGTGCTGTACTGGAGATCCCAGAAGCAAAAGAATTGAATGTGAAAACTGAAGTCTATGTCTTTAAAGGGTGTTTAAAAGATTTTAAGTGGGATTATTTTCTAGTATTGACATGTGATGTTCAATCGTGAGCTGCAGAGTCCTCAAAGGATAACTTAAATGATTTTTTGAATTTATGCATTTCTAGATACAAGCAGATGTGTTAAATATCTGGACAGAACTTCACTGTCATTTTCAATTATATTACTGTAACAAAATTAATGGTTTATAAATTCTTATCATGCTTACAAAAACTCAAAATCCTATTGAGACTTTGATAATAGCTGTATCAATGAAATCTAATTTTTTTTTTTTTTTTGCAAAAAAATATATTTTTTATATTTTTGAGTTTGACTTGATCTATTAAAATGGCAAGTTAAACTGAATATGGAAATATATTCAATACAATTTTTTGGAAACTAGTATTAAGCATTCTGGATTTATGTTGCCAATTTTTTGTTTTAGAAATACCTAAAAATAACTATAGCTGGAGTAGCTGTTGGTCAGTGAACTATTTCCTTTAGACACAGGAAAATATGTCTATGTTGTGTCATTTTTTTATACTTATTTATTAAATTGTTACACTTCTGAGGTTGCCTAGAGTTTTTTAATTATTATTTTTGAGAAAATTACATATTTTGAAATATTAGCAAATTTAACTTACATTTTTTTTTTCTGATCCTTTCCTTTATTTTTATTATTTTCCACTATAACACCATTCTATGCTGAGAAATTGCAGATTTTTCCAGTTTCAGTAATTTATTTGGAACTGGTCAGTACTCATCACAAATCATTTATCTGTGCTCTGTGCTAAGGGTGTTGGTGACCACAGCTGGTTCAGAGTGAATGACTGCATCCTCATTTATCACAGAATGCGTCAGCAGGAAGGAGACAACTTCCAAAAGAGGCAAAAGCGCTTTTTTTTGGTCTATTCAAGGTGATTACTTTCCTCACAGCCTACCAAAGATTTTCATGGGCTGATATAAACCAGTGTAAGCAATGCACTGTGGATGTCCTGCCTTGCCAGTAAAGCGATCTTTGACCTCAAGAAACATCTGTTACAGGGAACTATTGTGGTTAAACCCCAGCCAGCATCTCAGTACCACACAGCTGCTTGCTCACTGCCCCCTCCCCCACCCCCTCTCAGTGAAACAGGGAGGAGAATAAGAAAAGAAGTTTGCATTTTTAAACAAAAGTGAAAGGGAGAAGGACTTTTCTTCATTCACTGTTATTTTTAATTTATTCTTTAATAGTTTAATTATTTAAGCCTGCGGTCCAATCCATGTGTGCCATTTATCATACTTCATTTTGGCTTTGATAGGCGCAATGTTGACTCGTTTATTCCTGTAGGAGCAGCTGTCCTTTGGAAGACTGCAAGTGATGTATGAATTAATGAGAAGGGTGTCATGGTTGTCCCTGATGGCCCAGGAGTGGAATTTAGATCTGTTCCAGGTATTCCCAAAAGATCTATAAAATTCTCATTTACCAAATACTTCAGAAACAGTATAAAGGAAAAAAAAAATTATGTATTCTTTTATCTGGGATGTGGAAGTTTCTCTGAATAATAGGAATTGTTCTATAGCACTACAGTAGAAAGACAGAACTCTTAACACCTGTATAAGGTCAGACAAACATCATCTCATGAACTGCTTTTTTTTTAAGTTTTACTTTTTAGTTGGTTTGGAGATTGCTGAGGTTTTGTTTGTCTTTCTTTAGGTCATATTTTGAAACAGATGGAATACACAGATTGTTGTTTTACTTTGTCACTGATGACATAAGGCCAGGTTGGAAGGGGCTCTCAGCAACCTGATCTAGTGAAAGGTGTCCCTGCTCATGGCAGAGGGGAACTAAATGAAATTTATGGCCCCTTCTGACCAAATCCATTCTATGATTAATATTAATCTCTAGAATCAGGTAGATAACATGAGACCAAAAAGAGAAGATTTTAGATCTAGATAGAATTACAATACTTCTTACACTACTGTTGTTGATTTTATAAAAGCTGTGAAGACTGTACAGATTTAAAAAAAATGTACAAGAAGATAAAATTAATTGCAATCTGCTTCCCCTTTTTTTGGACTTATGTCAGCAGTAGTGTGGTAAATAAAAAAAAAAAAAAAAACAGTTGAAGTTAAAGCATTTAAGTATGTGCTAGACTTCACACTCTTGGCTAAAATAATGCTTTAATCATCATATAACTAAGTGTGTACTTAAGGAAGTTCCCCATGCAATCATAAGATGCAACCACAGTGAGAAAAATTCAGAGGGAAATACACACAAGCACAGTGGTTTTGGTTTGGTTGGGGTTTTTTACATTAAAAGTGACAATTAAAAGCCTTCTATTTAAAGTCCCTTACTAGCATTGATACATTTAGTGAAAATATGTCAAAACAACACATGAATTTGAATAGTCATGTGGTTGAAATTCACAGATCTGTATAGGCAAATTTGTGTTCCAAGATGTCTACATTTTAACATCTTTTAGCACCTTTGTGAATCTGACTTCAGAAAGGTAATGATCTGTAATGAAAATATAAAGTCTTAGCATAGTTGATGAAAATATCTGTTCATCTGAAAGTCCCACTTTATGTGTTTTGTGCCTGAAACTGGATACAACCCATTTTCTATTTGTGTCTTCGTTATAAGAATAATTAGCATTACAAAGGAAGAAACTATTCAGTCATCAAGCTGTTTCTCATAAATGTTTTTATTTCTTAGGGATAACTGTTCCCTTTGGAAAAGAATTCTTCAATAATACTTCAATTAAGTTGAAGACTGCAACTAGGAAAAGTTCCATTTTTATACAAGAAGACCGAATTGCAATTTAGACTTCTTCATTATTGATTATACTGTCTTATCTTGAGAGTTTGTTCTGTGAAGCTTGAAAGTCTACCAGCATTAATTTTTTTCCATTTGTTTCCATGGATGATATAATATCATTGTGGTTCAAAAAGCTGTGCTCCATCTTCCTTTAATACATCTTTAAAAAATGCTTGAATATTTGAAATGGATTTGGTATTATATACTTTCTTATCTGCCAAAACTTTGTGCGCCAGTGAAAATGTATTTTAAGGACAATACAGAACTGATTGAGTTTGATTTTTAATATTTGGGTAGGGAAAAAGACAAAAGAGAAATATTTTCATGCTTTTGAATCAATGAACTGGGCACTGAAAAAACTGCAGAATATCCTTAAGACCCAGTGAAGGAACTGTGAGATAAGACTACTTAATCCCGTAGAAAAAAAAAACAATCATCAACTAGATTGTCTGTTCTCACCCCTTTTTTAGATTCCTTCCCAAATTATTGCTCAAAGAACACCAATCTTCTTCTGGCATTTCTGAACCTACATCTTCAAAAATTATTAAAATAAATTCTCTTGTACTTTCCCAGAATAATGTAGAATAAAACGGATGGTTTAAAATACTTTTCTCTTTGTTCTACTGTTTCTTTTTATTACCGTTTCATCCAATCAAGTATTATCAAGATCATTCATGAGCTTTCTAGCTATCTTTTCTTTCCTGAGAACAAAAAAAAAAACAAACTCATAAAGTATTTGTAATGGGCTATAATAATATTTATGAAGAACTGTGTAGGTGTCAGACACTTTCTCATTGCTGATTGTACAACATTGTCCTATATTTGTTCTTTTTACAGGACAAGAATACTGGAAGATAACTGCAGTTATTCCCAGCTTTATAAAGCAGTATGGAGTTTGTTGTTTTGGGGCTTTTGTTGTAAGTGGGAAGAGCGTAGATTCCTCAAATCTTCATTGGAAATTGATAAATTAAACTGTTGAGAACACTGTAATTTGTTTTCCTTTCCTGCTTCAATTAATTTCTTATTTATATTGCAAATGTACACATATGTTGCTAAGATCATGACAGTGTACTGTGTAAGGAGAGAATACAGGTTCAGAGGAGTGCTCATGTGGTGAAAAAAACAAAGAAAGACGGGATATTGGGTTTGCATGGGCAAGTTTTAGTAGTGGGGATGACTACAAAGACAGCTTCTTTCAGAAGCTGCCAGAAGCTCCCCTTATGTCCAGTACAGCCAATGCCAGCCAGCTCCAGGATGGATCTGTAAGTGGCCAAGACAAGACAATCAGAAATGGTGGCGATGCCTCTGTGATTGCATATTTTAAAAGGGAGAAAAAATATTGTGCAGTTGTAATTGTGTTCAGAGAAGAGAGGATTTACAATATGTGAAAGGAATAGCACTGCACATGCCAAGGTTAGTACAGAAGGAAGGGGAGGAGATGCTCCAGAGGCTGGAGCTGAGATTTTCCTGCAGCCCATGACGCAGACCATGGTGAAGCAGCTGTGCCCCTGCAGCCCATGGAGGTCCATGGGTATACAGAGATCCTGCAGTCCATGAAGAAGACTTATGCTGGAGCAGATGGATGCCTGACAGGAGGCTGTGAACCCATGGGGAATCCATACTGGAGCAGGCTCCTGGCAGGAACCTGCCGACCCATGGAAAGAGGAGCCCACACTAGAGCAGGTTTCCTGGTAGGACTTGTGACCACCTGGAGGACACACACTTGGGCAGCCTGTCCTTGAAGACAGCACCCTATGGAAGAATGACCCACATTGCAGCAAACTGTGGAGAACTCTTGCCTGTGCGATGGACTCACACTGGAGAAGTTAGTGAAGAATTGTCTCGCATGGGAGGCACTCCTCATGGGAGCAGCGGAAGGACTCGTGTCTGTGAGCAGCAGCAGAAACAAGTTTGATGAACTGATCAAAACTCCCATTCCTGTCCCTGTTCCACTGTTGGGAGAGGAGACAGAGCTGAGAACAAGGAAGCAGTGAGGGGATAGTATTTTTAAGATTTTATTTCTCATTATCCTGCTGTGATTTTTTTAGTAATAAATTCGATTAATGTCTCCAATTCAGGTCTGTTTTGTCTGTGATGGTATTCGATGACTTATCTGTCCTGGTCGTTATTTTAACTCATGTTACATTTTTGCTACATTTTCTTCCCCCTGTCCAGCTCAGGAAGGCAGTGAGAGATAGGCTTCGGTGGTTGCCTGGCATCCAGTCANTTTTTTGTGAACGGATTTTTTCTGTTGTTTTGGTTGGTGTGAGTGAAGTTTGTGTGATGAATGTGGATTTTAATTATAATTCTTAAATTTGTGATTTAGAGGGGAGGGATGGAAGCTCTCTCTCCTACTCCTCACCTCCCAGCAGTGTAGGGCTGTTATGGGAAAATGAGCTTCGTCTCAGCCAGACTCAATACAAAAGATTTTTTATGATGGACAAGAAGTATCTTAGTTTCAAAGCCTAGCACAATAGAATTAAAGTGAATACATTTCAAAGATACCATTCCTCTCGGCAGGAAGAAAAAGAGTGAGCAGTAACAGTACTTTTTCAAAAAAACATCAATGAAAAAACCTAAGCATTAACTATTTTACCATGTATTTACAAATAAATTAATAGTTAAATTGACCAAAACATACTTTATGAGAAAAATAACTTAAATCAGCATAAGAGATGTGAACATAAAAT
>VYXF01000176.1:20139-50177 GCA_013397295.1 Polioptila caerulea
GCTGGAGCAGATGGATGCCTGACAGGAGGCTGTGAACCCATGGGGAATCCATACTGGAGCAGGCTCCTGGCAGAAACCTGCCGACCCATGGAAAGAGGAGCCCACACTAGAGCAGGTTTCCTGGTAGGACTTGTGACCACCTGGAGGACACACACTTGGGCAGCCTGTCCTTGAAGACAGCACCCTATGGAAGAATGACCCACATTGCAGCAAACTGTGGAGAACTCTTGCCTGTGCGATGGACTCACACTGGAGAAGTTCGTGAAGAATTGTCTCGCATGGGAGGCACTCCTCATGGGAGCAGCGGAAGGACTCGTGTCTGTGAGCAGCAGCAGAAACAAGTTTGATGAACTGATCAAAACTCCCATTCCTGTCCCTGTTCCACTGTTGGGAGAGGAGACAGAGCTGAGAACAAGGAAGCAGTGAGGGGATAGTATTTTTAAGATTTTATTTCTCATTATCCTGCTGTGATTTTTTTAGTAATAAATTCGATTAATGTCTCCAATTCAGGTCTGTTTTGTCTGTGATGGTATTCGATGACTTATCTGTCCTGGTCGTTATTTTAACTCATGTTACATTTTTGCTACATTTTCTTCCCCCTGTCCAGCTCAGGAAGGCAGTGAGAGATAGGCTTCGGTGGTTGCCTGGCATCCAGTCATCGTCAACCCACCACAGATTTTTGGTGCCAAAACCTGGGAAATCATGACGATTTTGAAATAAGGATAGTTATCAAGGGCTGTAACAGGCAAGACAAGTACTGAACAATGTTAGAGTGGAATGATTGTGGGGAATTATTGTTGTATGTGTTGTGAAGGGACAACAGGCAGATTTTGTTTAAATTATACACTTCCATTTGGTGTTGTGGTGATGTTATTTTGTTTTTTGTGAACGGATTTTTTCTGTTGTTTTGGTTGGTGTGAGTGAAGTTTGTGTGATGAATGTGGATTTTAATTATAATTCTTAAATTTGTGATTTAGAGGGGAGGGATGGAAGCTCTCTCTCCTACTCCTCACCTCCCAGCAGTGTAGGGCTGTTATGGGAAAATGAGCTTCGTCTCAGCCAGACTCAATACAAAAGATTTTTTATGATGGACAAGAAGTATCTTAGTTTCAAAGCCTAGCACAATAGAATTAAAGTGAATACATTTCAAAGATACCATTCCTCTCGGCAGGAAGAAAAAGAGTGAGCAGTAACAGTACTTTTTCAAAAAAACATCAATGAAAAAACCTAAGCATTAACTATTTTACCATGTATTTACAAATAAATTAATAGTTAAATTGACCAAAACATACTTTATGAGAAAAATAACTTAAATCAGCATAAGAGATGTGAACATAAAATTGGACATCAAATGATATTAAAAAAATCGTGACTCCACATATTAGAAGGTTCCTTAGAGCTATTTTAAGTTACTAGACAACATATCCTTCAGATGCTTTGTGGAAATTATTTCTCTCATTTTATTTTTAAAACTACACTAATTATCTGAGAAAATCAAGTTTATCAAAGCCTGATTTAATGAACACAATTATTAACTTTCCTCACTTTGCATCATTTCAGGAGTCCTGAGAATAACAAACACATCAGAAAATCAATTTGTTCTCTTATAGTCTGTCTCAAAACATATTAAAACATGTATAGATACTGTTCCTTTGCATTAGAGGAAAATATTACCTTTATGATATCCTTATCACCGAGAATATAGTTTCACAGACCAAACAAAAATAGAAACAAATCCTCCTGATTCCGAAGACTGAAATAGAGACATTTAACAATGAAACATTTTGTTTAGTAGCCTTATTTTAAGAGTTGATCAGGCCATTAAAAAATTAGTTAATCTGAAGCCTTTCAAATACTAGATACTGAAAAAACCTAGGGGAAATCCTAAAATACCTACACACATTCACACATTCCTCCCACTCAAGTCAACACTGGTCTTCTTACATAATTTGCCTTCTAAGAAATTTCTTTGACATTGCAAAATACTTTTTCAAAAAGCTGTCATGAACATGCTGATAATTCCAGACCTATGTATAAACATAGAGAAAAAAAATAGATGTATTATCCCCTAAGAATCCCCCTAAATTATTGATATTATACAAATAATGCCTAAGGGAAAATGAGCTATTAATCATTTCTTTCTTTTTGCAAAGATACTACAGATATTACTCACTTGATCCAATCACCCAATCACTAAGCACTGAAAGTATACAAATCAAACAGATGATTTTTTAACATTAATTATTTAACAAGGGGATTTATATCCTTTTTATTCTTGTATCAAGTCTAGCTATTTTCAACTTAATCACATAGTCTAATATCGGTAAAAATAAGAGACGTTCATATGGAAAGAATTATACCATATAGAAAACATTATATAACAAATATTTTTGTCTAACACAAATAAAAATATTTGGAATTTAGGAAGATCACTGAGGAATTTTTTTCTTTTCCTCATAATGAAAGTATATAAAAAGGAAGGGGAAAAAAAGCTAAAAATCTAATGCAGACTTGTGAAACCATTCCCCAGCATTGACAAAAAAAATCAATCAAAATACAAAAAAAACCCACAAAAACCCAAAAAAACCCCACAAACACCCCCCCAAAAAAAAAATAAATTTACATTTATGATATTATTTCTGCTTTGGGATTTCTCTGTTTTTTGTGGGGTTTTTTTATAATACTATTAAGTGTGAAAACTACAATTAGCAATTTGATGTTTTTTTAGAGCTCATTTTTACTTAAATATCCAGCCTTTAGTTCTGAAGATCTCTTATTACTGGGCAGAATTTATTTTACTAATCATTCCAAGCAAGTACTATGTATTGCAAGGGACAGAAGGTCTGCAGACAAAAGTATAGTGCAAACTCAGAATCTTATGTTACATGTATTTTGCTTTGATTTTTGCTTTTCAAGTACAGAGCTCAAGTCCACTCTATTTTCTCTAGTCTTTAACTTGTTATTCTTCTTGTCAGATTTCCCCTGGAACTTTATGTAGTCTTTCCCATCCAGCAGAACATCCCATCCAGACACCTCATATTGAACTATACTCTTTCAAATAATCATCTCTTCCTGAAAAATTCTGGGCGCAGCAGCTATGTCCTTTAATGTGCTGGACTTATCTCCTCATTTGTGACTATGGGCCCTTTCAGAGTCAGTAGCATCTTGGTTTGCTGTCATTCACAAACCACATCTCCTACTGCTGGTCTCTCTAAAAGTTAGTAACAGTTTTCATTCTGTTTGCAATGGCAATATTTCAGCCATAGTGCTCCCAGGTTAGACACTTCCATTGTCTTAGTGAGAGTCCATATTAGAAAAATTTTCCAAAAACGTTTCTCTTGAATTATGAGATCAAAATCATGAGGTACTAAAGCATTCTGTCAGATCTACTGTTCTGTTTAGTTTGTGGCATATTGCTCCTTCCTCCAAACTGGCCAAAGGGATATTCCATACCATATCATGCCTGCTCAGCACTTAAAGCTAAGAGAAAGAAGGAGGACTGGAGGGAAAATTTATTATAACATTTATCTTCTGAAGAAATTACAAGGTGTATTGAAATCCTACTTCCCAGGATGTGGCTGGACATTGCCTGTTCATGGGATGTAGAGATTAATTTTTTGTTTTCCTTTACACAGAGCCTTTGCTTTGCTTTATAAAGTACCTTAATTTTGACTGATGTGTTCTTTTCCATCTTATTTTCTCCTCTCTCTGTCCGGTTGAGGAGGAGGTGAAACATCAGGATAATGGGCACCTGGTCAACCCACCACACTATCCCGCTTGGTTTTCCTGTTGACTGACCATTCCCAGAAACATTTGCCACTAATATTGCCACAAGATTTCTAAAGTTAGTTGAGCTTTGGTTCTTGATACCGGTTCAAAATGAAGTAGCTCAAGCCTATGGTAGAAATTTGTTAAAAAAAGAAAGTGTGGTAAACATGTATTTCCTTCTTTTAAACAACATGGTAAAAACAAAGCTTTTTGACATTATGTGAGCTCCTTGGTTATTAGTATCTGAATCAATACTTGCTTTCTCTTCAGCACCAGTAGCTTACTAATTACACTTGTCAATTGGTGTGGGAGTCAGAGAAACATTATCCCTATGAATCTTTGTCACTGTGAATGGAAGGTGGTGTCAAGGCACACTGTAAAACAATGCAGAATTTCCACCTGTGAGCCAAAACTATTCCACAAAGTGCCTTACTGGATGCAGGAATTTTGTTTGTTTGCTTGTTCCTCATAGCTTCAAATCCCTGAAACTTCTCTCAAAGCTATGTGAAGCTTAAGTTTTGTCAATATTCAGAAGTGTGTAAGATTCATCTGGGATAGTATCTAAAGAACACACTTTGTTAAGCTATTCACACAAATATCAGAGTTAAAAAACACCAGCTTACCTGAGGGAATTCATCTTCAGAATGAAAGGTAGACTTAGATTAGTGGTGTGTAGACGCTGGATAGATGACAGGTGCCCATGAAAGCCACTCTCTCACTTCCCTTTGCCACTGGCACACAATTACATCTGCACTATATTTTTTTTTCCTTCCAAATATGTTATCACAGAGGCACTACTACCTTTTCTGATTGGCTCATCCTGGGCCAGTAGAGGATCTGTCCTGGAGCCGGTTGGCATTGGCCCTGCCAGACATGGGGGAAGCTTCCAGCAGCTTCTCACAGACACCCACCCTTATAGCTCTCCCCACTGCCAAGACCTGTCCATGCAAACCCAATGCCATAAGATAACATAAAGCTATCTCAGCACTGGTAAATTGTTTGCTCTCCTGAACCATATTTTTCAGGTTCTTGTCTAAATTACTTTCCATTTATCATTTTATCTCACCTTGGTGAGGGGAATCTTATGCCCAAATATTGCTTACTGTTATCATTTATAAGATTTACAAGATTTTCAGACAATTATTTATGTACGCATAAATATATCTCCAGCTATAGAGAGATATACACATGCAATAAAAATGTTAATTTCACCCAATGAAAAAGCCCCAATAGGTATCTTCAGATCTTTATTGCACTTCCTCAGAAGCTCGATTAAAATTCTGTTTTCTCATGCTATCTTCAAAGCATCTGACAATCGTTAAACTTACAGAGTTTTAAAACCACTGCCTAGTATCATCTCTGGGCTTTATTTTACCACTCATAGCCTGCAACCATCTGTCTCAGACCATCTGTTGTCTCGTCTTCTACTTAGTTTGAAAATTCTTTGGATGGGGATTGTCTTCTTGGCTCACATTTGGCAAAGAGCTCCTGGCCTCTAATAGACTTCTAAGAGTATTTTGTTAATACAAATAAGAATAAGAATCATCCTAGTTGTCAGTCAAGAAATTATATTGCAATACAGTTCAATCAAATACAAGGAAAGAAAACATTTACAACATCTGAAAGATTTCATTTTTGTGGCAACTTTTAATGTCTTACATTCAAGACAATTCTGTAACGGTAACTTTCAAATGTCTGTGTATAAGCAGTAAGCATTATTACAACTGACAGAGCTGAAGTCATAATTTAGATAACAACACAAATCCCTTCATTTTCTAAGATTTTATGAGTTTATTTTCTTTAAGTTTAGAGCTTCTGATTTTTCTGGAAGATCTCTTTGTATGAGTATTGATAATGTAGTTTGTGAGAATATGCTACACTTTCCGTCTGAGCTATTGCAGGGAAAAACGCCTGGACTGAATTTTGGTTTATATTCTCTTTACTCAACCTATTTGTGCTGGTTGTTTAAGGGTTCCTTTATTTTGTCAAAAAATAAACCTACTAGCTGTTAAGGAAATAGAGTAGTGCACCATACACAAATAAAGTCTGGACAGATGTATCTCCATTACCATTTCTTCCAGAGACAAACTGTCAGATTTAGCTTTAATTCCAAGACTACTATGAAAAATCACCTTAATTATAGAATTCTTGGCATGGTATTTATGTTGTCAATCAACTTGATTGATTCATATTGCTGACTTGTCAGTCTAAAATGTATTAAATTTATTTTCAGAATGTATTTTTATTAACTATTTTCCATTTATGCAACTGTAATATAAGATATACCTTTCAAAAAACTTCTTAATAATTGCCATACATTTTTGATTAAAGATTTTTGAGCTTGACTCTCACTGAGAACTTCTCCATTGCAAAACACTGAACCTAAGACTTATTCTTGGGTTTGGCCTCACAATGAATAAGACTAAATGAAAATTATAAAAAATTAAATAGTATGTATTATTTTTCTGACACACATTCATATGTTCTAGTTTATTTGAAAATGTACAATTTTCTTTGATAATTTACCCTTCAGCATATAATACCACTATTTTAGAAAAGTTTTACTGAGATCTGCATATGAAAGTAGCAGTCAAGTTCTATAGTAGTTGATGAATTATGATATTATCTTGCTGTCACCATACAATTCCAAAAATGCTTGAGTACATTTTGGGTTTTTTTCTCTTGCCAGAAATATTCATATATAAAACCAGGGGGAAAAAACCCTATATACTATTCCTTTTGGAATGAAAGAAAAAATAAAGGTATACTACTTATCTGATATATAGTTCTATAAACATATATTTTCAGTAGTTAATGTGTTCAAATAATACATCCAAGCCAAAAATGATCGTGGTTAAGTAACAAAAATAGGCCAGGCCATTGTCTGAAAATTTCCAGCCCCTCCAAAAGTTGTGCTCAGTCTGCAACCTGTAATAATGTGTTAATGATAAAATACTTCCTTTGTCATGGGCTAAACATTTGACTTGTATGATTGCCTCCTGCTCTGGCAGAAACTAGTGTAAGGATGAAGGAGGCTGTGAATACCAGCAAATACTTGTGCACTATTTCAAATAAATCAATGATTTTGTGTTTACATCAGCTCTAATTCTCTGTGGTAATGGAGGGAAGGTCAAAGACCAAAGGAATAAAATTTTTTGGCAATATGATGAAATTCTAGCCATAGTTGAGTATAGAAGTATACAAATGCTATGAATCAGTGCTCCTGTATTGGCTTTGTTATCTTTTAATTCATAGTAGTGCATCTTTTTCCTTGTCTTTAATTTAGTTTGAAAAATGTCACATCAAAACACTCATGTAGACTGTAAAAAATATTTACAGACTTCTGAATGCCAAAAATATTACTACAATTATCATATAAGAGATGAACAGTCTTAAAAAGCTAGTCTTATTTAAGATTTTTTTCTTTTTCATTTAAGTAGTGAAGTTGAAAATCACCATCAAGTAAACACATACCAGAACCAAGGGAACCAGAGAATCCACTTCATTGTGTAGGATAGTTAATTTATCTTCTTTACTCTGTAATCCTGTTTGTCATGTAAAACTGTGAGAGTAAAGTTATAGCTCAATAACATAAGGCTTATTAAAAATAAAATACATTTCAACCCCACTTCTAAAGTAGGAATATACAAAATATTTAGGATGCTGCTAGATAAATTATGCTGCTTATGCTTTATAAGTGTTCGTGTCCAACAAGCTTATGTAATCTGAGTTTTAGGTGCCTAGCTGAAGTAAACATGGAGTTTATTTGCATAGAAAGAGTCCAACTTGCATAAGATAGGCAATGCAAAGAAGCCTCATTTCTAAATCAGTATTTTTTAAAAATAATTTCCTTTGCCATATTAATATATATTACAGAATACAAACCTTCTCAAAAGATATCTCACATTTATTCTTCTACTTGCATATTCCCACAATATTTAGAGGTATAGACAATTATATATATAGAATTCTTTTTCTTAAGATTATAAAATGTTGTCAATTGTAATCAGGAGATATATGTCAGTCTTCAACCTGTCATCTAAATATTCTTTTGTTAAATTTATTTTAATTTCTTTTTGTTGATTACCTACATTGTTGAATTTTATGTATGATTTAAGAGCAAATATTCTTTCTCCTAATGGATGAGGATTAAAAATAGAAATAAACTGAAAATCTTTCTAGGATCACTTCCACATGTTCTGGAAAATAAGAGTGGTTACACTGCAAAATCTAACAGAAAGGGTCTTTTGTTTTAAACAAAATTCCGAAGAGTTAATTGGTTATCAAACCATGTTACTGAGTGACACATAAAGAACAGAAGCCTTTTGTATAAGAACCTTCAGAGGAGTGATGGAAGGAGGAGTTAAAGACCTAGTAGCTTAAAATGTTCATCTCCACATCCATGGTGTGAGATGCAGAGCTCTCCTTTGACTCAGAAATACATTTGGGAAATGCAAAACACAAGTTTCTGAGAGGTTTAAATACTCTCTTCTCCATTTCAGAAAAAACAGGGTATGCAAAGGCATGATAGTTACTTATTTTAAACTTGCCACTTCTATAAGAGTGTAAAGACACCTTAAGACTGATTTTCACATAATAGGTAAATATTTTCTCTCTTAATTTATCTAATATATGCTTAGTTTATGATGTTTCTGGAATGTGGAGGCTTTAAACTTGTGGATAGTATTTAGCTGGTCTCTTTTTTCTAAAAAGTAAAAAAAAAGGGGGACAAAAGTTTAGAGTTTAATTAAGGTATTCATTCCTTCCCAGATAATATAAGCTGATACCTTGATGTAAGTCACAACAAAGAAGAAGCACTCAGAAGAGATTTTACAAACGCAGTCTACCTGTTTGGTGTTAATTAGCGACTACAGAACCCTGGAGGTTAATAGAGGTACGATGTTTCTTAAGACATTCCTCCCAATTCACTGTGTATTCAGCTGTTTATCTTGATACAATATCAGGTCCGCATGCATTCAGGTGACTGGAAAATTTAATGAGTAGGGTTACAGTCTGAGGCACACCAGTATGTTTATGACATATTTGTATTTCAGGTTTTCCATGAAATTATGAAATTACTCCTGATCCACCTATGAAAGTGCAATATGATTTTTAAATAAGAAGGAATTAATTATTTCTTCTGGGCATAGTTTCTACACAATTTCTCATTCACTTCTTTGGTTGCTAAGAGCCCAATTGTAGATCAAAGAATATTTTTTTTGGAAATCAGACATGTCTTCTCTTTTTCCAGTCATTTGTAATTAAGAGGTAAAATTGATAACTTTATTTCTGTCTCCCAGCATCCCCAGCTAACAACATGGTTTCAAAACTAAATTTTATAATTGGTAGATCTTAATTTTTTCAGACCACTTGATTTTCCTTTAAGAAACAGTCATATGATAAGAATCTCTTTTTGCATCAAACTTTTTTTTCTACAGTCTAAAAATAATTTTTAAAATTATGTTCTAATCTCTGTTTTTTCTGTTTGGGTCAACTGCTAATTTATTCTACTAGCTGCAGCACTTCTATTTAATCTTGAAGATTCTGTGACTATTTGGAATGCAGGGTGAGTTAAACTTCATTTGAAAAAGAAATGTAACTATTTTCTTGAAATATAAGACCTGAATTTGCATGTAAAATATTAGATTTGCACAAAGAACTGAAATGCAAGTTCATAGTAAAATGGGAACACTGGTTGTGATGTGCTGTGGCTACCCTAATGTAAAGAAGACTTGCAAAAATGGAATGTTATAAATTACCAAATAAAGGTCTTAGAGGATCTAGAAATGCACTGGGGAAGACACTGAGAGTTCTGGATGGGCAACAAAGCAATGTACATAGAAGATTTGGCCTTAAATTTATATAAGGAAAAAAAACCCCAAACATTTATTGTTAAAAATGGACTTAAAAAAAAACAAACCTGGACCAGAGAAAGGGTTGTGTTGCAGGAGTATTTTCAGTTTTGTTAGATACTTGGTTTTGGGTGTGAATTCTTTCTCTTGAAGTTTAAATACCCACCATAATGTTTCATTGCAGTTAGTCGCTGCTTTCTTCATGAACTTTATATTGCTTTCCTAAGGAAGCAGGTCTATTTGCTTAAGTCAGCATAAAATTAATTTTTAATTTTATTCTGATAAAGAAATAGATAATCTATAACAATTTTAAAATACTGAAAAATTAATTGCCCTAATTTGGATGTTGGGAAAATATTCTGTCAAGTGTCTTTGGAGGAGAAATTAATTTTCTATGAAATTTTTATTTGTTTTTAAGTAGCAAACAATTTTACAAGTTACAGTTCAAATGTAATAGATTTTCTGTTTTATCTATTTACAATTTAAAAAATATAAACACCTTGATATTTTTAAAATATTGAAGAGGAATTAGTTACTCTAATATCATGAAGTGCTTACGAGTCTTTTTCATGCAGGTAGAACAAAGCTTCATGCAACACTGCTGTCTAAGAAACCATATAAATTTGATTCCATGTTTAATTTAAACTTCTTCATCAGTTATTGGGCTTGACTGTACACTCAGTGAAGTCATAGGTGAAGCCATTATCTTAAAAAAGGCCCTTCTTTGGTTAATTTCTTTTGGCTGTATTTTTGAGCTCCTGCCAAGGTACTGACATAGATCCTGACTGAACAAGAGTTTAAGTCTTTACTTAAGTCTAAGCACATAATTTTATCTAATTAAAATTCTAGATGGATGTGGCAGCCTTCCAGCCCTCAGTCTTAATACTACTGGAACTCCCAACTGGATCAGAAGGAATTATGCTTTCAGTAAAAAAACATCAATCCTGAGGGATGAAGTTTGATTTTATTGTACAAAGGAAAGGAAAACTTTGTCCACACCATAAAAACACTTTTATTCCTGCAGAAAAGCCTTTATTTGTTATGATAAAGTCCAGTAATGCATTCTGAAATCCCATCTATATTGCACACAGTAATCATTTGATGACTAGAGTGAAAAAAGGATATCATTTCTTTTGTAATAAGAATTTGTTACAGAGGGATTCTGGCATGGGGCTGTTACATACTACATAAGCCCCAAAGTTTCATGAAGGCAGTATAAATGTATGCCTATCATTCTCTCACATAAATGTTTTCAAAAATCAAAGAGAAATTTCTCAGAAGTTTCTTTATTTCCTGATGATTTCCTTACATTGTTTTCTTTTCTTTTGTATAATTCTTTTGTAGAATATACATGTTATTTTTCATGCTGAATTCTGTTGAATTTATGGTTGACTGAGAGAGGTAATGCATATTCTGATCTTTCATAATCACCAATAAAAGTGGAAATAATATTTTTAGGTGACTTACTATTTAGGTTACCCCTACATGCTAGATCAGCTGTCCTTAACATACCATCTGAAATGAGATTCTGTCATGAAAAAAGTGCTGAATAGTAAAGCAGAGACTTTCTCAGTTCTATTCTGCTCTTACACTGGCATCCATGTAAGCCTGGATAATGCATCTGCATATTCTTCCCTTCGTGTAAAAGGTAAGAGGCAACATTATTAAAAAGGGCTGGGATATGACATTTTTTACAAAATACTACAGAAGGAGAACTGTCTGTTTCAAGATTAAACACTCCAAAGGATTGTATATGCAAAACTGTAAATAAGAGCTGAGATGGTGATGTATAGATTTGTCCTAAATTCGTACAAGTATGCCACAACTGGGCATGTGTTTTATTTCTGTTCTAAGAATTATTAAAAGGGGCTTTTCAGCAATATACAGTAAAGCAGCAGTGTCATCCAGCAGATATCTTTAATGAAATTTTACTTAGTGCTAGGCGGAAAATAGAATTCTTTACAATAAATATCTTGCAACTTTCTCTGTCCTTTTAAGGACACTCACCTAATAAAGATAATATCAAGTATTGGTAGTTGTTTGATAATCCCAGAAAGTATTTCCTGGAGAAAGTAAAAGCTGTATATAAACATCAGTGAACTAATGGGATCTGTTTAGAAGGCTGGATGAGAATTAAAGTTCTAATAATATATTGTCTAATCTAAAATAGTAACATTTTGGATTCTCAGTGTTGGACAACTGGCATCTCCTAAATTTAAAGGTTTAAAAATTGAAGTTTTAAAGTTTTTATCAAAAATCCATGTGATTTTAGGATTAATAATTTCAAGCTGGCATGGTCATTAATAAAATATTGTTCTTTAATGTTTGGTAGAGGAGATTTTTTTCTTGTCAGCAGAAAAAGTATTATCATGATGCAAAGTAAATAAAAAGGCCGATATGTTGTGTACAAATAGTGTTTGTACAAATAACACATTCTATCGCGAGTCAAAGTATTTACTCTATTTCTGTATCTTTTCTATGAGATTAACTAACACTAACTAAGCTGTTTAATTTATAAATTGTGATTGGAATCTGGCATTTAGAGGTGGGCTCTCTTAAATGGTTGTAATTTTAATGCTTTACATTTCAAGTGCTTATTATTTTAAGCTTTCTTATTTGAATTATTTGAAAAGTGCTATTGTTCCCTAGCACCAAACTTGAGTCTACTTGATCAAATATAGACATATAATCTTAACTAGAAGATAAAATAAGAACACTCACCATCTAAAATTAAAAGACAAAAAAAATAAAAATAAGTTGAAATGAAATAATGGCCAAAGATTTAAAGTCACTGTCTGGAACTGGAAAGGAACAGAGAATCCCATACGGTGCTGTCAATCTATAAATAAGCAATTAAATTTATTGGCTATAGCAGAAGAACTTACATGTTCACTCATGTGAATACAGGCTACACAGTCTGGCCTAGAATAAGTACTTCTGAATAAAGAATAGAAAAACATAAAGCAATATTGATGCTCAAGCTAAAAAGTGGTAAACCTTGAATTAATTTCAGGGTCTACTTTTTTCCCCATCAGTGCCTGTTTCGTACCAGTTATGCATCTAGGAAAAAAAAAATGCAAATGTTATTCGTGATGAAAATTATTATGGAGAGAAAACTTTTCTTTTATAAAGTATTATTTTTAACAGTTATTTTGAAATCCACCTCCTTCTTGTCCCATGCAATCTTTGACCTTGTCATTTTTAATAGGTTTTAACTTTTATTCAGCTGTCATATTCTTGCTCTCATTTTCCTTACTAAAAAACTTACCATCTGTCTGAACCAGCAATATTTTCATTGTTAAGGCATCTTCTCCCACAACATATGTCTTCAATTTCTAATGTGAATCAGAATACTTGAAGAATGTTGCCACTGATCATCTGATTGAATCAGCCTTGACATTTTGCCAATTAAACTGTGCACTTTAAAGAGAAGTATAAATAGCACTTGCTTTATTGAAAGTTTCAGTGTGGCTTACTAGGATAATGAAACATAGTTTCCTGTATTTTTGGGGAGATTCATGGAATAACAGGAATTTCAGTTTTGTGGTCCATTTAATAAATTACATTTGTAGTAATTTACTTACTAGAAGGAATTTTAAATATTAGATATTTTATTATTTATTTTTTAACATCTAAATTATCAAGTGAATTAACTTAATAAAACATACATCTGCGTAATTCTGGAAGCATGACATAGGATCAAAAAATGTTAAGGCCATTGAATCCATGACTTATTATAGTCTTTTTCTTGCTCTCCAATGCCTGATTCAAAAATATTTGAAGTCTTTCATATTATCTATTCACAGGTGAAGTAATTTGACATCTTTTTCTCAGGAGCAGAATTTTCAAAATATATTTTGCCATTAGAAAACAAAAACTTTTAAGAACCTGAAAGGAAGAACAAGAGAAAAAAAAAAAATCAAATGTTGATGGAAAAAGTTATTAATGTGTTTTCCTTTTGAGAGTATATAATCATGAAAACTGGTTTCAGCTGGTAAAAAACAGGAGCACTTAGAGACTCCAGTATTACTTCCTATGAACAGCATATTCTGCACTGGCTTTTCTTCATAGACCTTTGAACAAGATATTGAATTTCTTGTCTTGTCCTGTTCAAATGTTTCCAATTAGGCTAGTCAAACTATTCTGCAATATGAAATTATGTTTTGACCACATAGATTTCTTCCTAAGTCTTCTTTTCAGAATGTTTATTTGGGACTCTTGTTCTTAAAATCTATATGGTTGTACTTTGATAAATCCCAAATGTGAAAGAAAGGGTAAAATATGACTGCTTAAAAACTTTTTGTTTAAGTTATCATGTATAGATATGTCTTATGCAACTATACACATATGATGTATGTGTGACATTACATATGAATGCGTCACATAGATATCACGTTGTCTGTATATGCATATAACACAATGCCATATTCAATGGCGTCACCTCAGTATGCAGAAAGAAATATAAAATGACCTTATCCACACTAAAACTCGGAATTTCTGCATATGAAGTGTTAATTGGTGGCAAAGACCAATGTAATTTTCTCAGTTTAGAGAGGGAAAGAACTATTGCTCTAGGCAGTTGATAACTTCTCTGCAAGGCCTTCCACCAGCCAAACAAGAAAACTGACCAATTGACTTGATGAAGTTTTTTTTTCTTCTTTAAAACATAACTCTGTTCTCCTAGTTTTTAAGCTGCTTTGGACAGTTCTGTTACCTATCCTCTGTATTTTAAGAAGGAATATGTAGTGCCACTGTTTGCATTTAAGAAGAGGGTTATTTACCTTCAAAAAGAGCAAATATCTTTGACTGTACAGAAAAGTTCCCATGTACGCTACCTGGGAATGAGCCTGTATCTCCCAAAATGTGTACACAAACATATTTGCAGTGCTGAAGCCTTGAGTAAGGCCGTGGGAAAACAACACAAAATTATCTTATATTGTTTGCATAAAGAAAGGCAGTTGTGTTATTGAGTCATAGCTACTTTCATGAGAAAGAGCAGTGGGCTTGACCTACCTATTGCACAAAGCCTCAGTTTGTCCCTAAGCTGAGGGATTTTCTTACATGGCGAAAAGGCTTGTACAATGCCCCGGTCGTAGATGTGCCATGGTATTTATTAATAACAGAAGGATGATTGCAGTTCATCTGCATATACAAGCAGCAATTTTCAATAAATGTAAACAGGTAAATCTGAAAAGAAAAAGAAAATACAGATATACAGAGAAAAAGAAGCCCTTGCTTTCATCACACAATATAGAGGAGAAGATGACACAAAATATAATTTATTTCTATTTGACCTTTGATTTCTGTAGCTGGGACACAGAGTATTGGAATTTCAGGAGAAAGCAAAAGTTTGTGTCCAAGGCCAGCGTAATGAGTATTTTTTAAAGCTTTACATTTTCAAAATATGAATCACATCTATTTTAAGATTGGATTAATTTTAGGAGAACTGTCAAGCAAGGACACATGATTTCACAGAACATTTAAAAAACTGAACAGAAGTTTATGTGAGGAAACCTTTATTTCTTGTGTCAGTATTTACCCAAATTGAGATTATCACGAATCTTTATTATGTTCTTCCTTGCCATTTAAGACAGATACTAAAAAAGAAAAAAAAGTACAGCAGATAAGATACTTTATCCCATAGTGAGAAGAACAAACAAGATGAGATTTATGTAGAAGGAAATTTGCATTCCAGTCAGTGTTCGTGTGTATAATCAAGTACTGTGTGCAGTTAAATGAGTCTGTTGTCTTGCTATAATGAGTATCTACATCCATCCTAACAGTTAATGAGGAATAAATGACTTATTATCAATGAATGGCAGTATCTAAATAGCCTTGCAACAAAAACAGAATATTAATATGTGTAGCTAAAATAGATCTTAAATGATAATGAACTTACTCAGACTATTAATTATTTTAAAAGCCTCTAGTAAGGTTTAATGCTTCTGGGTGGAATTGGAGCTGCACTGGTTCAAATGCCCTTATATGTTTGCAGACAGAGTTAACAAATGACCCTTTAAAACTATCTTAGAACTGAATGGAAAAGGGATTTTATGAAATACCAAGGCTGCCATAAAAAATCAGACCAAAGATCTCTCTAGTTCAGCATTTTATTCCCACCAGAAATTAGGCCTACTCACTTCAGTGGAAACAGCAAGAATAGTCTGTAACTGATGGTGCATTAACTGACACACTTCCTAATCATCAGCTGAGGGTGACCCTGTGCCCCTGTGCCCTGAGGCCCTTTACTATCTTTTTTTATTTTCTTAAAAAAAAGGATTTTCCAGTACAGCAGCAAGATGAATCCTTGCCATATGAATGTCAAATTCATTTCTGTAATTTCTAAGATCTTGATCTCAGTGATATCATGCTCAGACCATGAAACTGCAATTATAGCAGAAATTTGGCTTAAGTTTTCCTGGCAGTGAGTAGATAAAGTGACCTCTTATCTAAATAGAGTAACAAATTCTGGATGAGGAATTAATTGTGAACTTTCTTTTAATTCTTTTTAACTTTAGCCAACTTCTCAGCTATTATTTGCATCTAGGATGATCTCAGAACTTGGTTTGATTCAGAAAAATTAACTATCTCAGACAGCCTTAAGTAAAAAAGTAAAACATGTAACAAGTTTATATCACACCACTTGATGCCACAAAGTTCATGTAAAACTGCTTGGATTTCATAATATCCAGGACACAGATCTAGGCATTTCTATTTTCAGATTCTTCCACAAAGCTTAAGAAGACAGTAAGTGTTAAAGAGAAAAAAACAAATTGTGGCAAGAATCATTATTCTAGGTTTTTTTAATGGAATTTCCCTTTTCTCTTAGATATTTCACAAGCAACATGTATTTAAACTGTGTTTCTGTAAGAAAAGAAACTCCACTCTTATGCTCTAAATTAAATTACTTAGAACACAACACAAAAAAAAATTAAACTTCGCTGTAAATTCTTATGAGTACACAGGTCAACAAGTCTAATGTAAAATGTTATATAATAAACATCACTCTTTGCAATCTCATCTAAACACACAATAATATATATTTATGCAGGTAATTAATCAGTGCTACACCGGACTTGAAAGATTCTACATCTGAATTTCAGAAAATGAGTGTTTCCTAACTAGCTAGTTGCCATGAGAGACTTCAAGACAATTTCCAGAATAAATTTTGCTATATTTCTTTTTTTGATATAGAAAAGTTCTCAAAAGTGAGCATGGTAAAAGTAGGCATAGAAAAAAATTAGAAATATATTGTTTCCCTCTATTTATTCTTTTCGTTTCTCCTGAAATTCAATATTCTTAGTAGTATATAGTTGTTAGATAGGCCAAAAATATTGACCTGAAGTCTAAACCAGGATCATCTAAGTCTGTGGATATTCACTACAGTTTTAACTCAACTCTGTGTTCAGTTTGGTGTCTATATTCCATAGTTCCTTCAAAGAGATACACAGTAGCCTTCCAGTACTGAAGGAGGGCCTGCAAGGAAAGCTGGAGAGGGACATTTTACAATTGCATGTAGTGACAGGAAAAGAGTTTATGTCTTTAAACTGAAAGAGAGAGGATTTAGACTAGTTATTAGAAAGAAATTCTTCACTGTGAGATGTTGAGGCACTGGAACTGGTTGTCCAGAGAACTTCCATCCCTGGGAGTGTTCAAGGCCAGGTTGGGGGGTGCTTTGAGCAATCTGATCTAGTAGAAGGTGTTCCTGTCATGGCTGGAATTAGATGATCTTTATGGTCCCTTCCAGCCCCCAAAATTTTGTGATTCTTTGATCCTGAAGTTTTATTACCCATTTTAGTAGCTAGTTTCCTCCTTAAAGGAGCTAAAACAAGGTGGTATTTCTACTTGGAAGTACTTGATGACCTAAGTAAAGTGTATTAAAACGTATCTAGACATCTGATGTCAAGATATTTGAGTAGTTTCTGTTACACCTAAAATCTCATCAGTTTAAAGGAAATACCAAATGTAGAGCCTGTAATTTATTAGTGTAATTGAAATATTAACTGTCTAATTAAAGATCTATTAATACAAATAAGAAAGATTAAATAAAAATTGATTGCCCCAGGATACTCAGACATCAAATCTTTTCTAGGAAACTTCAGCAACTTCTGCTTCATTCTTTCTTGTTTACCCATTTTTAAAGTTACAAATTAAACCTGAATTACAGACACAATTGACAAATAATTCGAGTTTATGCAATAAATCAGTCAAATACTAAAAAAAGTTCTCGTTCAAAGGATACAGCCATTTCAGTAAGAAAGACATTTCCTTGGATATGACACTGCTGTGCTGGTACTCATTCAAGGTTTTCTTTTAAATACTAAGGATTAAAGTATTTCTTGTGATAGAAAATGAGAATTCATTTTCGCAAGGAGATCGTGCAATCTCAGGGTCTAATTTCTGAGAGGAAAGCTTAAGCTGCTAAAGAAATATTCTTCAACCAAGGAAATTTCACTTTAAATAAAAAATCTTTATATAAATGTGAGCACTTAATCAAAGTAAAAGCATTATTCTCTTCAACAAAGTATTTGAATTGATCTCTGGAGGGTGTGTGGGAACAAAGAACAGGTGAACTGAAAGAGTTGAAATCCCAAATATCCTAAATAAAAGTATGAAAAGATACCATTAAAAATAAGCAGTTAAACATTTAAAATCACAGAGTCAAAGTTTGTTCCGTTGCATGCACCAGACACTGAATGTTTTCTGAAAATGATGTTCTACATTTTCAAGAATAACAGGACAAATTTGCTTCAAACATACCAAAAAGGATTCTTTTTTGGCCTGTGCAAACAAAAATAAAGGAATTTTCAAGATGTAAAGAGCGGTGGAAGCATTAATGAGTATGATTTATACTAAAAAAAAACAAAGGGTAGATAACTATATCTCCATATTTTAGATATATATACTAAGAAATATATTTTATATATACTAAGAAGCAAGCAAACAAAAAAAAGGGCAGATACTAGAATAGTGAGATTAGCCTCTAATATACGAAGCATCAGTTATGCTGTAGTGAATCTGATTCCGATTATAGAATGTATTGGTTTAATGTTAGGAGTAAACAAACCAAAAATGTTTGCTATCAAAGCTTTCCAAATTTCTTACAACATAAATTGTCTTTACACCTGCTGTTTATGAGACTGTAAAGGTGTCTTATCATGCTAGCCACAGAAAATACCGTGGTCAAAAAAACAGCAGTGCTATGTCTGCAACCTGAAAGTAATTTTCAAGGGGAGTGTTAGAGAGTTTTACACTAAAAAGTGGTTAAGAGTAAAGATACGCTTTTATGTTCATTTAAGTCAGAAAAATAACATGCAGTTGGTTTTGATGCATAAAGTGTTCAAGATTCTGTGTCCATTTTTTAGTTGTGGTTAAAATATTACACTAGATTTTCCTGGATAAAGTCACCTTGATACTGATGAAATATTAGGGAGAAAATGCTTGGCTCAGTAATAGCTTTGCTCATTCATGTCTTTGTTATGTAAGATTAATAAACTTATTTTATTTATGACTTATAATAGCACTAGGAAATCTAACTAATTTTCATAAGTTTAGACATAGAATTTTTTTTCTTTTTTCTTTTTTTTTTTTTTTCTGTTATTTTTATGATAAAATCAGTTTTAAAGTTTCATTTTAGTACCTGGCTGTCAGTTACTATCCATCAGCAATTCTTTTATACTTTATTGTAAAAAGCTTTTCCCTGGTACACTCTATTTCATAGCTTTTTCAAAGAAATAGCAGGAAAAGTGTGAAAGCATTCAATGAGCCATACATGCCCACATAAAATTAAATATACTTTTTATCTCCGCTGCATATTTATTTTATGCAGTAAGTCACTTGATTCGCAGTGAGTTGGAAACTTGAGTGTTGCTTTTCATATAAAGTCACCCATTAAAATGATTATCTTGTAGCTACAGCTATTCTTCTGGGATTGAAGCTGTCCCCAAGCCTTTTAATTTTGCATATTTCTACTGTGGCAAGTGGTCTTTGGCTATACTGTGTAAGTACAGACCAATGGGTTTGGCATCAATACAGTTATTCACACCTTCTGTGGCAAACCAGAACCCATAATTAATTAATTTCTGTTTCATTGATAGAGCACATTAATTTTCCAAGTTGATGCAGGGCTGTGTCCTACCATTATGACTATCAACTGACTATCAGCTTAATTGTACAAAACTCTGAAGTCATGAAGATAGTTTATGAGCAGGATTCTTGGTGAGCTGGTATGTATTTGTTCACAGTGAGGTCAAATCCTCTCTACCATATTGAGGACAAAAATAACTCACAATATATGGCTTAAGCTTTACTGAATTATACTATGTAATTTTGAGTCTCTTGTAGCAGCCTTAGAGAGGACATTGACTTTGCTGGAAGAGAAGGAAATGTGAGGGACACATTACCAATGGAGAAAACTTGAAAAAAACATTTAACTTTAAAAAAGCTTTAAAAGTTTTCACATTTTTAAGCATGACAATAGGAGCTATACTCCCAAGGATAATTTTTTTGGATTACTTCATTGGGGCAAAACATTAAACTAATGATTGCCAGTGAAGAAAACTTTGGGGAAAAATAAAATGTTTTCAAAAACTGGGTTTACATGTTTTTGAAAAAATGTTCCCATGCTAAAATTTTTTTACTCTGACCAATAACAAAATCCCATCTGAAATAAAATGAATAGTCTACTTCTGAAATCTATAAAAAAAAAAAAAATATTAGCAGTGTGCATGGAATCAGGATTGTGACAGTCTTCTTTGCCTGTTTTCCTTGTGACTAGGGTGCAAAAAGTAAGAGAACAATTCTTGTTTCAGAAATCCTTCGAGTCTAGCAATTTGGAAAATTATGAAAATCTGATGTATAACCAGGCTTTTCAGAATCTATTTTTTCCGACCTGTGATTTTTCAAGAGAAACCCAACTTTTGGCAAAATTTAACAAGAGCTATTTCCAAGTAGCTCTATCCTTATATAAAAGGATGAATGCTTACTTCTTACAGCTGAGACACTGACTTGCAAGTTCAGTTGCCAAAAATCAAAAACTCAGCATTTGGCACCAAACAGCTGATCAAGCTCAGACAAAAGATCAGTTTTGCTTCATTTTTTGATATGTGTAAATATAGTCTTGAACACTTTCTTTGAAGTGAATAAAGAAGTAGTTCATTTGGAGTTACATATTTTGATTTTCAAATTTTCTTCTTTTCAACAAAGTTTGACACAATGTCAGAGGATCAGTTGTATTTTTTCATAAAGAACTATTCCGAACACTTCCAACTGCACTTTATTTTTTATTTAAATTGAGGCAGTTCATCACAACTTGAAGACAAGTCCATGTCTGTAAAACCATAACATATAAGTCAGGAAAGCATGTCCAAGTGGTTTTTTTTTTAATCTATTTCTGAATTGGAAAAAATGTGTTAAATGTACCTCTGATAAGACCTTGAGTCAGCCAGAGCTACTAGGTAAGTCTAACATTGCTTAAAGCAAATATAACAGAAGCCGCATGAAAAGCTTACATACTCTAAAGATAGGTTTTAATAAAACACAGAATGATAACTGAAGTTTTTTTTTTTTTCTTTAGTGGAACTGACCTGCTAAGTTGGGTGATAAAAATGTATGTAAAAAGCCACCTCCTAGACCTTTCTGTCCTGAAAGGAGTCTCTCCTCCCATCCCGTCTCTTGGTTTAGAACTTTGGGTCTATGACAAATCTCTTTCTCTCTAACCATCTTGAGTCCTGCCTACATGCCTGCTTGCTTGTCACCAGAGAGATGATAGGAAATTTTGGCATTTGTTTGGGTTTCTTTCTTCCTTTGTGTCACCCTTGCTGCTTATCCAGCAGTAGCTACTGACAACAAACACTATGAATTATATTTTGGCAGTATATATACAAATATATAGAATTGATTATTTCAAAAATTAAACCTAAATTTGTCTATACTAAAAAAGGAAGAAAATAATTGATGGTTAAAGTAACCATAGATGTCCAACTTCATCAGCCTTACAGATTTCCCATGACAGAATAATTTGAGTATGTAGGTAAGCTTGATTTGATAACTGCCTATTTACAGTATTACTCTTTTCCCATGAGACTATTAGATCTATCTCCTACATATCTGGTATATGAACCAGGTATGAACCTGGTAAGACCTGGTTCATTGCATTGCCAAACATATACATTTCCACATCTTCTGTCCAGTTACTAGATAGTAATATGGTAAGTATGATACCTAATTTCATCAGTTGTTGGAGCCATTATAAATGCATAAATTGTCCTTTAGTCATCTGCAAGCATCACCTCTACAATTTTGTTGACATCTTCATTACAAAAAAAAAATCCCCAACCACCAAATATGTCAACATTAATGTCAAGTTTATTGAAAAAAGTTTTTTTATAAGTATATCAAAATTAAATAACTTACTATGTAAGACAGATCCAAGCATTACTGTTAGAAGACCTGTAATGGTGCCTGCTTGTGTTATTTGCCAAGAAATTATAGTTCTTTCTCATAAAAAATACAAGAACAATGACCTTCATTATTGCAGTATATGCTATAGATATTCATAAATTGGCCAGTTATGGAAACATATAATCATTTGGGACTGAAAATAATGTCTAAATAAAGGATTAGAGTGAAACTGGAGAAATGTATCTAATTAATCTGAAGAATATTTTAGAGGATGTTCCTCTTAAGATCAACAATGCAGAGTGAATCTTCTTTCTTTCTGATATCTCAGAAATGTTTAATTCTCAAAACTTCAAGAAAAATTAATGAATATTTTGCAACCTAATTTTTATCTATATAACTCAAACACGATTAGAAACTAAGTTTAAGAGAAAAATATGTAATAAAGATGCACAAGATTTTTTGGGTCTCAGTCATGCCTCCTAAATATACAAGATGTCAGTATTGCTTATCTGCCTTGTTTAACTGTTGAAAAGGAGCATAAATTGTAAAGAAATACCAGATATTACATTTGCACATAGAAGGTCAGTAAAGTGCATCTGGTCATCAAGTCACATGAGTTTTTTCTATGCTCTGCTGGATCAGATTTATAGATGGCAAAAGATATGTCTTCTCATATGTGGTAATTAATTACCTCTTTTCATAAAATAAAGATTTGAAGAAAAAAGCCTTTTTTTTCTTTTCCAAACTGTTTACAGAATAGTAAGTAGTTGGTAAATAAAGCATTACTAACAATTCATGTTGTTTATTAGATATGATAAAACATTTTTAACAGCTGCATCATGTGATTTGTTTTTTCCATTTTATCACTTAGATATAGTCAAATGACTATGGCCATGTTATTATAAATGAAACAGATGAAAAGAATAAGTGATAATACTAGGCTATATATATAAAGAAAAAAATAATAAAAAAAAAAACAAGGAAAAACATAATTTAATTTTAAATTTATTGAAATTTGTATTTTTATTCAGTCAGGGCTAAGGGAAAGTATTCACAGTGTAAATCTGTATTTACCTTCCAGATTATTGAGAAATTAATGTACATCTCATGAGCAAGTTGGTACAGTTTCATTTATTTTGGCCTGTTGTCTTTATAAACTCCATTAAAGCTGCTTCTGTGAATGCCATCTCATTATTTTATGTTTCAGCATGGATAATTTTGAGGTACTTTACCTGAAAGGTGCTTTTTGGAAATAAATTGTTTTGACTTTGTCATGTAAGAGTAGCAACTTACTTGGGTTTCTCCGATTAAAGCGTCATCACAGTGAGTTTTCAATGTTCTGATGTTCCCATGAATATGCCACAAAGAAGAAAAAAAAAAAGAGCAACAAAATTTGTTTCTTCTATTGTGTTTCTTTTATAGTTGCTGGTTTTAATTTTATTTCTACCCACTATTTTCCAGTGTTGTTTATGCATGAAGTGTATATTTAATGTACACCTGTTGCAAAGGAATTATTAAGTAATATTTGAGAGACTTTTTAAGAATGTTAATTAAACTTGTATACAGTGCACGAGTTCTTTATAATTTTTCAAATTTAAGAGCTGTATATCAAACAATATTTTTAAATTACTGGCTTTGTCCCTCAAGATTCTGTTGTGTTTTTATGCTTTGAATCTTTTTTTCAGCGGAATAGGAATTGCTTTGTTTTGCAAAAGAATCTGGAGCTAATAGTTTTCAGCTATGCATTGTACTTTGGCACCTTCCAGCTGATCATTATTCCTTAAAGAGTGACCTGATAATCATTGCTAAAAAAAATCACAAACAATGTTAATGAAATCTAAGAAATATCTAGGTTATCCACAGAGATCATAGCTCCTGGAATAAATAGATAATAGTCTACAGCCATTCATATTTAAGAACGAAAAAGAGTGAAGGAGTCTGCCTGCATGATTCCTTACTGGCAATGCCAACAAAAGCCTGTGAGAAAATATTTATTTCTGTACTACTCCCTAATGTAAATATTATGAGGAAGGAAAAAGAACACTTTTAAGCAGTGTCTAGTATCTATTTATTTGGGAAAGGTGCAGATGTGTAAAGGTGAGACTTTCAAATTTGTCAAATTGATATCAGAAATAAAGGACTGGGCTAGCTCCTTCAGATATTTAAATAAGTCACTGACACCACAGCATTGAAAAATCTCCTTAGGTGAGTGTTTGCTCCCTGCTGCATGACATTTGCCCCTAAATTTTCAAGGCAATACACAGAAATGTAGCTTTCTATCTCTCACTACAGTCAAAAGAAATGGCTTCAGATCTGGAACCCAGTATTTCACAACAAATTACCTGGACACTATTGTGCCTTTTTCAAGTGCTATACAGCAGAATTAAGAACAGATTGTTGCTAAACCAATAACTTCACCTGTGTGACATGAATTGTGTATTTTCATCTATTACACGAAACACTTGAACAAGCACATATTTTGCCTGTTTCTATCACACGTCCAGGCTTTGGCTTACCAGTAGAAATGCTTGCCTTGGATAATAGCAAATGTTTCCATTGAGAAATAACTTCCAGAATAGCAGTATAGTGTACCCATTACTTCGTATACCACAGAATAGTCACGGCATATACCTTTTCTCTTTGGTGAGAAGGTATCCACTGATTTCTGATCTTAGCACCAATTCTCTGCAGCCTGTTTTAGTGTCAACATTATTGGCTGCTGCAAATTGAGGACAGGAAAGAATATACATACTTGCATACACTATTTACACCTCTGACTTAGTGACACACAAATATAGAAACAGACAGGAAGGAAAAAAATTTGCAAATCATTACAAACTGCTCTGGAAGAATGGGAGCATCCTGGAGTTGACATATGCATGCCAACTTTTTTTCTGGCTGGATGATAGAAATTAGTCCTGAGATAGGTGTTTAATTGCCTAAGCATGAGACAGTACTAGATCCATTTACTTAACTCTAAGCACTTACCTGAGGTCTCCAGGACATGAGTCTTACTGCTCCACGAGCCATCACTTCTTGTTCAGAAAAGAACCATATCCAGGTCATGACTTGGGACAGCTCAGCATGTGGTGCCGCTATTTATTACCATTATGATACATTCAGTTATCTGACTATTGCAAACTTACTTGCTTCAGCAAGGTGGAATTAATCAGGGTACATCTTTAGACATCTGAAAATAATTGAAAAGCCAGTCTTCCTAACTTGGGCCACAGTCACCTTCTGTAAGTCATTGGTATGTACCTATACCTGCAATAAAATTAATGGGCTTTGAATGCCACAGATGGTCATTGCTATCAAACTCTACATTTTAAAAATGATTGGAAGTATAAAGCAAAAGCAAGGCTTAGCCACTCTTAATATAATCATCTTTAGGAAGCCTTCTGCAGCATACAAAATGGTTTTTAATATATGGCAATGTAATGTCCTATATTTTCCCTTATTCTTCTGTTCAGTCTCTTTTCTTCAGGGTGACTTGGCTCTCCCATGAAGAGTTTACCAAATAACATCCCCACATTTGTATTTACCTTTGAAAAAGAAAGAGCAATGAAGGGAAAGGGACGATGAACTTTCAATTAATTTGAGTTTTATTCCAAAAGTTCATACTTCTGACTGTAAGTGAATAGCATAGTTTAAGATTAAGCTGCATTTCTTTCACTTTGTGTTATGCTGTTCTGGTCTAAGGTAACATGATGCAATCAAAATAAACATGAATTAATCAGACATGTACATTTGCATTTTTTAATCTGAAAAAGCTACTCTAATGGTATATTAAGAGAAAAGCTACAGAGGCACAAAAAATTTAAGCCACTTGATAGATTTTTTAAAATTCTGAATTATTATTTTTAAGTTTTATAATCTGAGTTTGAAATATTATTTTATCAAGTCAAAGCTGTTTCATGTTCATGCCTGTGCATATTTTCTCAGGAAAAGTAATGAGAAAATGGATTAATTGCATTCACTGTCACATAAATTTTGAAATCAAAAGAGGATTAATAGCAAAATTTTCTGCTTTTAATATTCTGCACTTGAAAGAAATAAAAGCAGTTGGAATAGACTGAAAGAAAGGCATTCTTTTCTTCTGCAATTAATACATTCAAATAGTAACTATATTTTCATTCTTCCAAGAAATGTTCTTTAAATCACATTAAATGACTTTAAATCACATTGTAAAACAAGGATACATAATCACAGGTGTTAATACTGTAAAAATGATGTGATTGCTGGGAGAATGTGAGAATTATGTTTGTCCACTCAAATGCAGATGTATCAACTACTACTAATCACATAGTTGCCTTGATTTACATTTCACTCATCAATAAGAAGATATTCATTGAAAATATTCTTGTGTCATGTTTTACACAAAGAAAGCAGGAAACTCTATGACAGAGTGAAAGAGAGACAACATACAGTCCAGGACAATTGCTTCCACTCAGCAGAATATGTTGTGCTTTAATTAAGAGAGCATGAGCACATATTGCTTTCCCATGCACTGCACTTCTCAAGATGAAGGAGTCTTGCCTATTGCAACTCAAATTAATATATTTGTTTGAAGGTTAAGATATTACACTGATCTTGTGCCTTTTCTTTTCCTGAAACACTCAATTAAATATATATATATACGACCATACATAAACATGCACATATGCATATGTGTGTTTCTTCTCTGTGCTTTTAAATAAGAACAGCAGCACATTTCAATATGTGCTGACTGAAAACAAATCAAAGGATGGAATTGACACATTATTTAAATAAATCACAACATTCCTTCTTAGTGAGAAAAATGTCTAAGTACAACATGGATCTTGAAACAGCCAATTTCCTTGAACAAAAAATGGGGACCCAATGACAATACAGAGAGGCTGCTGCTTTTATAAGTGAACTGGAATGAATATGGTTGGTTTAGTAATAGGCTACATCTGTGGAATAAGCATCTTGCCATTTGTATATCTGTGGTTTCAGTACTTTGTGGGAGTGAATAACTCCAAAACTCCAAGTATCAAACCTAAGTATTTTTTCTTTTCCCTCTAGAGTATTCATCCTTAATTCAGCCAACTTGAACTGCATGGAGAAACAAGTAATTACAAATTACACTACAATTTAGCTTATATATGGGAAATATAGATCTGAAAGTAAACTTTCTAATCAAAGCATTACATTATGAGCCAGCAACAAATTAGTTTGATTAGTTATTGTGCAAACTGTTGGCCTAAGAAGCCATCTGTAAATAAAAACAATTGGAAAAATATTGGAGATGATAAACAGCCATAATGTTAACTTGCTTTTGCATTTTCTCACCATGTAGTGCCAATGTGACATTGTAGAATCTGCACAGTAACAGCATATTATGAATATGTAAATATTCATGTAAATATGCTATAAGCTCCAGTCTGCCATGTTGATAAAACACCAAGTTACTGCATGCTCTGAAACAGAGCATTAGCTCTCCACATTTGCTAACATTAATCCAAACTACTCCATGTACTGCAGCTTGAAAGATGTCCAATTAAAACTCATTCTGCCTGGTATAAATTACTATTATTATGTTGTGAAAGAAAACCTGGAAATATCTGCTAACTTGTTATATTTGCACTGCTCTTACTCTCACCTCACCTCCTAGACAGCCATTTCAGAAAATTGCCTTTAGTTATTTAAAATTCTGTCATGAGCTAGTTTAAGCAAAACAATGAAGGGCTGAATACATGCATAATTTTTTGAGAATTTCATACTTTAGCCAACTGGATAATAACTGTTGGCAATAGCTGTATTTTGAGCATTTATTTTTATTTCCAAAGTATGTACTTACACACAGGCGCACACACACACATACTTTATTAGATTAATGTTCATTGCTAAAGTCCAATGATTTGTCTCAAAATATTTTAAGAATAATCAAATATGAAGCCACTTTCAGCTCTCAAGTCTCAGAAAAATAATTCATTCATCTATTGCTTTGATGAGAAAAAGCTCCACGCCATGTTGCAGTTATTCTCTCAGTTTTTAACACTCAATAAGGTGAACTGTGTAAATGAGTTATCCAAACACAAATTCTGTTATTCTCAGACAAAAAAGGACACATGTAGGTATATAAATTATAATCTCATCACAAACAAACTGGTCATTTGATTGCTAAAAATGTCATATTAATCATATGGAGGGTTAAACTTTTATATTAGCAGAGTTAAGGTATGTTTGAAAGCACTAATTCAGAAAAGCTCTTGTAAATACTTATGAAACCAGACAAGGGTCACTATATTTTATTTCCATAAAAATTATTCTAAGCCCCCTGAATTTCAAAATTAGAAAGGTCTTTAAACGCATGTCTAACAGATATATAGGTAATTTTACTAGCATCCACTTGTACTTAATAGCAAGCATATGCCAGCCAACATTTTCTAAATTATGGCTGACTCCTGGGAGTTTTGCATAGCTGAAGACTGAACAGTGGAATGAACACAATTAAAAACTTGGCAGTATTTTCAGTGTCTTCACTCTCCAAACTCCCAATGATAGCTATAAAATCAACCAGATTTTGCAAAAACATACAAGGACAGAAGTCTTGTAATCTTGATAAGATCTTTCATATATTTGAGTAGTATCTGACTACTAGGGTAGGGTCTAGAGTAGGGTCTCTAAGGCTTTCAGGGATATTCATCATCTTTGTCTGTTTTCTGGCTGTACTTGTAGGTTTTCTAGTTCAGCTTGCGAAATATCTGCTAAGGAATGCCTGAGAAAAGGCTCTCTAGGCTGTAGAAACCTGTGCAACTGGCTAGGTAAAAAATTGTTTATGTAGTTGTGGGGTTACTAAGACCTCAAGGGTGTTGCTTCAAGAGAGCTGTAGCTCAGATCTCATTGTGGTTTTGCCGTGACTCCTGACCACTTCTTTGTCAGAAGAGGCACCCTAGGACCATGGTTCCTGCACTCATCTTGCTGGCTGGAGTCCCATTGAATCATACCTTATTTAGTCCATAGTTAGGCCTCCCAAGACTTAAATGCCAACCATTGCACCCTTCACATCCACTCCTTTTGTGCAACTATACTCTCACAGGCATGCATAGCCTAAAATTGTCAAATTATTTAGACATATGTCTAATTATTTAGAGTTGTAGGCAGGCATCCTGATAGTTATCTGTATCTGTCCTTTTAATTTTTAAAGAGATAAGCAATGCACTATAGTTATTCTATAATCACTTTTCAACTTGGCACAACTTTTTTTTTTGTTTGATAGACTAACTTCAGACTAATTCAAATATTAATCACATAAACCATGAAATTACCAAACTGAAAATTATGTATATTATAATTTTAATGCAGAAGTTAATAGATATGGACTGTGACTGAATGAGCTCATGGAGTTTATTTCCCTTAGTGACTTCTATCACCTTGATGTGTTTAGCCTCATCCCTGATCATCACAAAACTTATTCCGTCCTGAAGAGCTGACTGATAAAAGTTCTTAAAAATCACAGCCCTAAAGACAATAAACCTCCCACTTACCCTGTAGTCATCTGGTTTTCCCCATAAGAGATAGTACTTCTCTCAATTTACATTTTAATTACTTTTAAGTCATTTAGCAATTTGCAAATATCATACTAGATGACTAAGAGAGAAAAGTAGAAAACATTACATCATATTTTGCAAAATGCCGAGCTGGCAGACAGAAGACCTAACCTTACAAATCTGGGTCTTGCTGTCAATTGGCATTAGTCAAATCACAAGATGTTTGGAACATTAAAGAAAATCTTCACTGTGATAATTTTCTTTTCTTTGACAAATGTACTCATATATCACCTAAGAGTCAAACAGAGGAGATAGGCTGTGAAACATGTTAATAACTGGTTCTTTTTCCGGTGTGATTCAATCACAAAAGAAGAAAAGACAACCACATAACCAAAACCTTTGCAAATACAAAAAAAAAAAAAAAAAAAAAAAAAAAAAAAAAAAAAAAAAAAAAAAAAAAAAAAAAAAAAAACAATAAAAAATTTTTTTTACCACAGAG
>VYXF01000176.1:50193-71523 GCA_013397295.1 Polioptila caerulea
AAAAAAAAAAGGAAAGAAAAAAAGCCATTAGTCAATTCTTCATCACCAGGTTGCAATATTCCCCCCTTTTTAATACAGGATTTTGTCCATTAATCTTTACTAATTTAAATAGTGTCAGACAAAGGTCCCTTCTAACTCAGAATATTCTGTGATTCTGTGAAATATGCTTGGTATATGACAGATCTCTTCTAATTTAATTACTGTGTATAACATTTTGAAATATGACTGATTTGCTTATGAACCATTTGAATCATGGCCTGTACTTTTAAGGCTTTGGCAAATTTCATCCTTTTATATAAACTCCTTTCTGAAATGAAGGACAAAACGTCTGCATTCTTTTAGACAAAAAAAAAATCACTGGCATCACAAAGGACTGCATTATGATCATCTTTTACTAGCAAAGGACAAAAGAATTGAAAATCAATGGACCAAAACAAATCCATAGAGAAGGAAGTCTAAATGAGGGATAAAATAATGACAAGAGGCAAATCCTTAATCTATATTGATTCCTTCAAAGACTGATGCAAAGAAAAAATAAAATATTTGGGATAACTGAAGTGGAAAGGAAAACTGTACCACTCTGACTAGTACTCTCACCGTTTTCTGCAACATCGGCATCTCATCTGGCAACACTGGTTGGTTCATGTGACACCTTAAGTTTTTGCTTTTATATTTTTTAGATTCTGTGCTGTTTTAGGGTGTAGTTCTGGGTTTCATATTAATTGCTACTAAGCTCTCTTCCGAGTGGTAAACAAAACAGTTCCTTTTATAGCTTGGTACGAAGGACAACTGATACAACTTTCAGGCCCAAGAACAACAACAACGTTGAAGTGAGAAGGAAAAACAAGGAGGATGGAGCTTCATAACCTGAGGCTATAAATGGACAATTAACTCCAACATGCTAATGGACCAGAACTTATAAAAGTGTGAGACCTCGTGATCGGTTGTCCGCTTTGTGACCATTTTGGGGTTCCTCTTGGGTCTGGCCCAGCTGGGCTCTTTTGCGGCCCAGGTGTGTTCATTGAGGCCTTTTAATAAATACCGACTTTATCCTTTTGCTCTGTCTAGTCTCTGTTCCAGGTCAGCCTCTAAAAAACTTTAGTTCTGGCACTTCAATTGGGACGGTGAGGAATCTGGAAAGCCAGTGGGCACACCCAGCCATAGATGGGAGTACAGCTTGTATTGTCACCTTCACTAGTGGATTCTACCTGGATATAATATTTATGCTTTGCTGCTTTTTCTCAAGTTTCTTTTGCATTCTTTCTTATTACAACCTAGTTGGATAAGTAGTTCTCAAAGTGTGCACAAAATTCTACCAAACATATGTCCATTAATTGAGATTTTTTTCAGTAACTGTTACACTGTTTAACTCAGCCCTCCTCCTTATACTTAGTCAGCTCACCACACTGCTTTATATAAAAAATAAAACAATTGTAGCATCTTGATTATGAGAGAATTCAAGGTGATTCATTGATTTATTAATGATGTTATTAACCAGCAGTGAGTGAATTACACATCAGGGTCAAGATCAGTAATGCAAAAGATAAGCCATCACGTTAACCACTTAGAAAGTTCAAGAGACAGCCAACAGTCTACCTTACAGTCTATCTTTCATAGTCACATAGTTGAGAAATAGAAGGACACAGAAAAGTGTAGTAAAATATTTTATATTTTGTAGTCTCTAAAAACAGAGGTTAAAAAAAAGGTGGCTTCCACAAATCAGCAGCATAACTTCCTCCCTCTGTATTTGTTTTATTGGTTTTCAATATACAGGTGCTTAAAAGTCTCTTCTTTTTTACAAAGCTGTTATTCAAATGCAAAATCATTACACCAATAAAGAGCAGACAAATAAAGGAAGTCCATATTATAAAAAAACAATTTAATGGAATAACTTATTAGCAAGGTAAAATAATATTTTTGGATGCAAACATTCATCTAAGAGGAATTTAGATGATTCATCTAAGAACTAAACTAAGAAGTAGAGAAAAAAGGAAGCCATATTCAGATAACAAAATTCCATGACTATAAGGCAATTCTTTTAGTAAGAGCAGAATACATTATCAGAAAACTAATTAGGCATTTGTGTGTCTGCCAGAAGGAGGACTAAGTATGTTATACTTATATATATCAACTGGACAAGGCTTAATAAAGATGGAATGTGAGCCAAGGAATCAGGAGTCAATACCAGATGATCAGAAAAATGAGAATGAGACAGGGAACAATGAAAACGCAATTGACAGTAAGTACATTGATAAACACATGTGACAAAGGACAAAGAAGAACAATGTGTCTCAGTTATGGAATTATAAATAAGAAGCATCTATGAAACCACTGCTGTGATTGTAGAAGCATAATCAAGATCAGACTCTGGCCTAGGAAAAACATACTCAGATTTGAAAATGTCAAAACATTTAATCATATAATAAAATTAACTTGGATTCCCTCATCACAGAAGTAAGTGGTTATGAAGAATTAAAAATTTATAAAATTAGATTGATTACATTATTTTTCTTTAAATGATATGTAGGTGATGACAAATGAAGAACTGCTGTTCTAAATCTGTACAGAAGAACAATCTTTGTTCTGAAAACAAAGGTCAAAGACAAAGGTTAATTTCTGCATTTTTTGTAACCTCTTTTCTTCAGGTGAATGATCACAGATCCTACAGTCTTTCTTCTTTCTGATTAAATTCAGGCTAAAGAGTTTTAACAGGCCCACTTGTCAGTCCAAAGAACAATGAAAATAATAAGTAATTCCTGAAATGAAAATTAATGTGGATTGTTGTAATAAAACAGCCTACTTGTAAACTATTGTAACCGCAAAACTCACATACATCAGTTCCACATATAACTTTTTCTAATTTTTTAATTCCTGTTTTTTTACTTCAAAATCAGGAACATGAAACAGGAAACGTGGAAAAATACTATCAATATTACATCTCTGTCATTTCTTATCCATCTAAAAATAGATACCATTTTTTATTTTGGTGAAATAAAGGGATTTTTTCACTTTAAAGTCTCTAGAGATAAGCGGAATTAAAGAACTCTGTCCAGCATATCACCAGAGACAGACAAAATAACTGCTACTAGGACTTATCTTCCTTCCAGCTAAAAGTGCTTGTTCTCCCAAAACAAAACTTTAAAGGTCTTGTAGAAAAACCTCTGAACATCAAGGTAGATTAAAAACTGTATTGCAAAAGCTTATATTCTCAGGTGATTTTAAATCCATATCAGTGACAGTCCAGAAGCAAGATCAACTAAACAGAAAACTATTCTAGTATTAATTTATTTTATATGTAATCCACTTTTTGTAGAATCTAGAACATTCTCTGAGATCTATATTTTCTTTCATTTGCATTTTAACTGTAGTCTCTTGACAATTAAAATCATAGATCTATATGATGTCCAGATGACAGTATTTTTTTATAATAAAGTACAATTTTTCCTGACTACTCCAGCATGATTTAAGTGACAATGTAGATAAAAATTAATAGCATGTATATATTTGATATTTTGCACATTTTTAATGTTTACCTATTGAATGCGTTGAATACAGTCCACTATAATGTTTCTATTTCTCCCTTTTCTAGAATTGCTTTTTTCTTCCTTCTAAAAAGACCAGCAGCATTTCTTACACTAACATAATTATAATAGTGAAACTAATTGCTTTCCTGAAGAAAGGGAATGAAAAACAAAAATAAATGTCTACAAAAAAATCCCAAATAAGCAAACCCAAAATTTCATCTTCTTTCTTCCTGAAAGAGATGAGCCCTAAAGCCTCTTCTTGATGAGCCCTAAAGACTACCTTTCTTCACTTTTATCAATGCTCCTCTAGGTCCATGTTTATATCCTTTCTACTTCTCCTTTTTCCATAGCAGCTTAGTATTATATTAGTATGCTAATATAGTACTAGTTTTATACTTTAGTGGTATGCAAAAAAGACACCGAGTGATGCAGCTTTTATTTTGTTTCATACATCAGGTTTTTTGCCTCAAAATTGATTTGTCACCTAAGATTTTGCCCATCTCATTCTCAAAATTGCCAGCTCTTGGGCTGAACATCCATCCTATGTGAGACCATTTAGCAGTCACAAGTTAAATGTCATTGTTCAGAAAATCCCTGACCCACTCCCAGGGATAATGCACACCTATTATCTGTGGCTACCTGGTTTTTCCATGTACCAATTCCCCCTTTACATCCTCATATAATCTGGGCCTAGAAGTTTGTCTTCACTACCTACCTTAACTACTTTACATTATTTACTGTGGAGAAAGCATATCCCATCGTGATTTTATATGAGAAATACTTTGGGAGTAAATGGCTCCACCTTTTTCATAAGGATGAAAAGTGAAGTGCTTCAAGGTGAGGAAGTAGTTGCTTCCATTCAAAAGGAATGATGAAAGTAATCCTAAAACAATAGTGCCTAGCAAAGTGAGCCTACATTGGGTGTCCTTGGCAGGAATAGTGGCCAGAATTTAAACTTAATGATACCAAAATAAAAATAAGCAAAAGGAATATTCCTTCATGAATCATGAAGGGCAGAAAACTCACTGCAAAACTGACACCTTGGTTTCTGATTTCTTTTCCTAGGCATTATTCAGAATTCTGTGAGGAAGTAATGGATGGAAAATATAAGGAAGGGATAGAAAACTTTCTCTTTACATTTAAATCTGTTGAGTGGCAGAAAAGAGCAGTGTGTATATCATGATGCCTGCTGGAAATAAAGTGTTTTCACACTCTGCCTAGAAGTGTCTCCATATAATAATACAGTATTTTCCAATTAAAGCTTTTCTGAACAAATTATTTTTCTTAATAACTTCAAGTTTGGAAAAATAGGTTCAAAATTTTAATGATTCTAAATCTCAATCTTCCTGGGGCATCTGTTCATAACTAGGTTGTCCAAAAAAAACCCAAGAAAAGAGTGGACAATTGTGAACCTGTAATGAAGCTTCTGTGAAAAACAAACTACTCATAAGCTTGGCATCTATTTAAAATGCATTGTATTTCATTTATCTAAACATATCTATATCAATTTAATTATAATATGATGACTAACTTTGTTGGCACAATATGTTATACTAACTCTATAGAAATTTTCTGGAGGAGAAGGTGACTTGCAAATGAGTACAATCCACTTGCAGCACTTGAAATACTTTCATGTACAGAATTTAAAAACACAAAGGTCTGTACTTTCATTTGTACTGGTAATACTGTCATGTTTTCAGAGAAAATTGCATCCTGTAATCAAGAGGAGTTGTGCATGTAAATGATGACATATAGATCTCAATGTTTTATAAAGATTTCCAATATTATAACTAATAGTTGGAACAAATTTTATTAGCATATGTGTTTTCATACTCAGTGAGTCATAATTATTTGTAAAAAAATAGTGGAAAGGTAAGAAAGTGTAAATTTTAGTACAATTTATGATTCTCAAAAAAAAATTGAATGGATAATCAAGTCAAATATGTGATAAAGAACAGAAATTTATGCCAGTACATGTCTAATTTTTCTTTTTCTTTTTCTTGCTTTGTTTTTTCTTTCAATATTTCATTCATTTTGTGCATTTTTTTTTCTTTTTTTGTCTCATGACTTCTTATGCTAACATTTGACTTTAAAAGGTAACACTGAACTGACACTGAATTAAAACTGAATGCTGTCAACAAATTGTCAAATAGTTGTCCGAATATCTATGTAAAAATCTCAACTACCTCTTTGATGAGTACTGCATGTAAATAATTCAACATAGCCCTAATCCTTGAAAGTATAAAGAGACATGAGGAAGAGAAAACATAGTCTGGTTCAAAAACAAGCTAAGGGCAATATTATTGCAGTCCTAAAGGAATAATATGACATTGATGAATGTTAAATATGCTAGCAAGTGGTGAAAGCCTCTATATAATTTAGAGAGCTCTTATAGGACAGTGTTATTTTCTTTGAACTGAATCAATATGTTTCTGCTATTATTACACTATGTAGGTATGTCAAGGACATTGAAGAATCATCAGGTATAGTAAATAAAAAAAATTCAATTCAGAAGTGTGTTCTGGATTCCACCAACATAGAAAAAGCATTGAAAGACTACTTTTTTGTCCAACATATCCAAAATCATATTAAAAAGATACCCAGGAACTGCCTAATAGAATAAAGACTAAATACACAGGAGGAAGAGGAATCAAATGTTAGTTAAATTTATTTTCATGTAATTCATAGAGGTCATTCAGATCAATCCCATAGGACACACCAAATCATATCAAGTCTTAGAATTTGCCTGAAGGAGGAGAGAGAAGCAACTTCTGCTAGTGTCTCTAATGATAATAATTTCATTTTTCAGAAAAAATACTATTGTATTATCCAAGAAAAAATTCCTATTGTAGAATAATTTTTTTTAAACCACAGAAACCACTGAAAATAAAATAAAGCAGAAGGGAGAATGGCTGTTTTCCACACATCTTAAAAAAATTATTTGTGAAAACAAATATTTTTATTGTTGTTTAATTCTATCCCTGGTCCTTACTTATCATCTTTAACATGCAAAAATACCTTAATTTATTTTCTTTTTCCTGATCTTCATCCTGTTTGCAGTGCTCCCCTGTCATCTCACAGGAGGGAAAGTTATACCTTACATGATCTTAATATCATTCTACCTTTACATTACTGTCTGCCAGATAAATTTTCACAGTATGTAATTCAGTAACCCTGCGGTGCCATTTGAAGATGTTTTGCAAGTTTAATGGAACTGTAGCTGAGCTGAAAAGTAAAAGTGTTCAATAAAACTACCTCAATGTCCCCTCTTTGTGGTTAATAGTACCTGTTTAAGGGCATAAGGAAAGACCTACCCTTTTGCTCTTAAACATGCAATCACAGAATCATGGAAATAATCAGATGGGAAAGAACCCCAGTGTGTCATCTAGTACGAGCTCTCTGCTCAAGCAGGGCTGTCCCAGACCATGTGGCACAGGATTGCATCCAGATGATCTTGAGCATCTCCGGTGAGGGAGACTCCATGACCTCTCTGAGCTATCTGTTTAGTGCTTGGTCACCTCCAAAGTAAAGAAATTCTTCCTCATATTCAGGCAGAACTTCCTGTGCATCTGTTTCTGCCCATTGCCTCATTGGCAATTCTGTCTATTGCTTTTCATCACTGAGAAGAGCCTGGTTCCATGCTCTTGGCACTGTTCCTTCAGATACTTATACACTTTAATGAGGTCCCCTGTTGTCTCTTCTAAAGGCTGAACAGGCCCAACATCAACAGGATCCATGCATATAAACATTCAGCTAACTTACAATCTTGCACACACAGACCAATTATGAAAAAACATGATGAGCAAGCCTGCCTTTATGAGTAAATATATCTTCATAAGGTTAATCTTTGTTATGAAGTAAGATTAAGTAAAAAAAAAAACCCAAAGAGTAAAACCAGTTTAACTCTTTAAAAGGGACAACATCATATATATCTCACAGACTCATAGAGTAGTCAAGGTTGAAAGAGACCTTCAAGATCATCAAGTTCCACTGCCAACCCAGCACTGACACTATAACCTCTAAATCATTATAACATATCACCTAGAACCAGATTTAGATACCTCTTAAACACCTCCAGGGATGGTTAGATGGTGACTCCACCATCTCCCTGGGCAACCTACTCCAGTGCCTGACCACCTCTAATTGTGGTTTGGTTTTTTTTCCCTAATATCTAATCTGAATCTCCCCTGTCTCAAGGCCATTTTCTCTGGTGCTCTCAATGCAGACATGGTAGAAGATACCAATGCCCACCTCATTACAACCTTCTTCCAGATACTTGTAGAAAGTTTTAAGATTCCCCCTGACCTCCTCTTCTTGAGACTAAACAAACCCATCTCCCAGCTGCTCCTCTTAAGACAAGTTTTCTAGACTGTTCATGAGCCTTGTTGCTCTCCGTTGGACACACTCCAACACCTCAATGTCCCTTGTAAAGTGAAGGGGCCAGAATTAAACACAGTATGTGAGATGTGGCCTCACCAAAGCCAAGTACTGGGGGATGATCTCTTTCCTGGTCCTCCTGGCTACGCTATTCTTGATAAAGGCCAAGATGCCACTGACCTTTTTGGCTGCCTGGACACAGTGCTGGCTTATATTGAGCTGTCAGCCAGCACTCCCTAGTCCCTTTCTGCTGAACAACTCTCAAGCCACTCCTCCCCAGCCTATAGCATTTCATGGAGTTGCTGTGACCTGAGTGCGGGACTCGGTATTTTGCCTCATTGAACCTCCTGAATTTGGCAGTTGTCCTTAGCCCTCTGATCAAGTTTGACCAGGTCACTCTGCAGAGCCTTCCTATCCTCAAGCAGACTAACACTCCAACCCAATTTAGTTTCTGCAAATTTCCTGAGTGTGCACTTGATCCCCATGTCCAAGTCATCAATAAAGACAAAAAACATTACCAGCCCTAAATCAGCCCCAGAGAACACCGCTAGTGGCCAACGGTCAACTAGATTTAGCTCCATTCTCCACAACTCTCTAAGTCTGGCCATCCATCCAGTTTTTTAACCATCAAAGAGTCCACCCATGCAGATTTTCCAACAGGGAGATAGTATCAAATGTTTTACTACAGCCCAGGTAGATCACATCCACAGCCTTCCCCTCTTTTACCAAGCAGGTCACCTTGTCATGGAAGGAGATCAGGTTGGTCAGGACCTGCCTCTCGTAAATCCATGTTGGCTGGGCTTGTTTCCCTGGTGGTCCTGCATGCGCCATGTAATGGGACTCAGGATGATCTCTTCTATAACCTTGCTGGGGACCAAGGTTAGGCTGACAGGATCTAGTTCCCTGGATCTTTCTTCCAACCAGTCTTCTTGTAGATGGGCATTATATTTACCAATTTCCAGTCAGCTGGGATTTCTCCAGTTAACCAGAGGTGCTGGTAGATGATCTCCTGCAAATGTCTTTTTATTTACATTGAATATAGCTCTTTATAGGAAAAGACTCCTAAGTATGTTTTTCAAATATCACTAATAACTTATTTCATAGAGTCTAAGCCCCAGTATACTTACTTCTGTGAACCTATTAGAGAGCAAAATGGTAAATACAGTAAAAAAATTATAAAAGAAATGGTAGAAAATTTATTAAATAAATACACAAATACAAAAGTTGCAGTGATTTTACTCAGATGCGTCACAGAAAATTTTTTGTTTGTTTTTTTGGAGTGAAATGAGCTGATATTGTCTTGTAATGACTCTGCATTTTGACTTTGAATTAGTATTTATTACATTATCTGATAAATGCCATATTAAAAAGAAAAAAAATAGATTTTTTTTCAGGTCAACCTCATTTTCTAGAAAATTCTGAAAAATTCAAGGTATGTTTCAAAACAAATTAAATGAAAATATCAAATGTCAAACCTGTTAAGTAGCTTTTTCACTCTAATTTTATATCACAAATTAAAAGGACCAAAAACCAGCAAACACTGAAGATCTGCTAATAGAAATGCAGTGTTCTGTACAATCAAGGAATTCATCAGGATGTCTGTGAATAGGTGGTTTTAAATAGCACAGATATAAAATTTTAATTGCACCTGAAAGTCATGAACAACATATTTATTTTAGTGAAGAAAAATGTATGTTCAAATGCATAATTCACTCATTTAATTGCCTATATTTCCCTTTAGACATATATTTATTTAAAACATTTCCACTGTCCCAGTGAATATATCACCAAACCTATGCTTATTGCCTTCTAGAATGATACACAGTTTTTGGGATAGTCTCCTGAGGGGACAAGAAAGATGGCTTTGATGTCAGCTTCAGTGATTCCTCAGTATCAAAGGCAAGGAAAATTAATGATTACAGTGAAAGAAACTGCAAAAAACAGTCTAAAGACCTGAATTTCACATTCTCTAAGCATATGCCTTACAGGATTGCCTCTCTGGATATCACTGCTAGTTAAAAAGTAACTTGATAGTTTACTTCTTTTATGTAGGAAGAAATATACCCTTTTATGCTGGCTCTGTTGCTAATGGGTAGCCTTTGAGCAACTGAGAAGATATTCACAGTTTGTGATTTCCAATTTAGCTTGATGAAATGCTTAGAAGAAGAGTGTTAGGAATTAAAGATTCAGGGGAAAAAAATACCTAGTAAGTTATCATCTTTTTTGAGTTTCAAACTGTTTCAGCTTTTGCCCCAAAGAATTTATGCAACTGGATGGAGTGAATGGGTTTCAAAGTGAAAAAAAAAAAAAAAAAGGGGTTTCTTTCCCGGATAAGCAAAAAAAGGGTTTACAGTAAACATTATGAAAAAAAAAAAAAAAAAGGGGTTTCTTTCCCGGATAAGCAAAAAAAGGGTTTACAGTAAACATTATGAAAAAAAAAAAAAAAAAGAAAAAAAAACAAAACCAAAAGACCAAACAAACCAAAATCACAAAAAAATTAAAAAAAAAATCCAAACAAAAACCACCACATTAAATTATGTGAACTAAGTGGTCAAAAAAAAAACCAAAAAAAAAAAAAAAAACCAAACAAAAACCCCCCCATTAAATTATGGGAACAAAGGGGTCAAAAAAAAAACCAAAAAAAAAAAAAAAAACAAAACAAAGCAACAAAACAAAACTAAGAAACAGAAAAGGAAAAAAACCAAATTTGTTCATAGAAAAGGACTAGTGAAGACAATTTCAAATATCAAAAGTTCTGGAAAATTTCAATCAATATATGTATTGCTGGGGAAGAAAAACAACAATCATGTTAGATGTTGTTAAATTGTAGTATTTAACACAAGGGAAGCTAAGTGCTGTACGTTTCTGTATCTTTTGGAGTTCTCTAATATGAATGAGAGATTTTGTCTTGTGGGAAACAGCTTAGCATGTGATTTCAACCACTACTTTTTTGGAAGTAAGTTGCCACACTTCAAAGACAGGATGCCATCCAGAGGGACCTGGACAACCTCAATAAACCCAGAAAACCAGCTAAGTCCAGGGCTGCATCCTAGTATGGCCAGCAGGGATTAAGGAAAGAGGCTCTACCCCTCTGCTCTGCTCTGGTTAGTCCCACCTGCAGTGCTGCGTTCAGCTATGGAGCCCCCAGCAAAGGAAGGCCATCAATCTTTTGGAGCAAGTCCAGAGAAGGTCACCAAGATAGTCAGAGTGATGGAGCACTCCTCCTACAAACAAACAAACAAGCAAGCAAACAAAACAGCTGAGTTTGTTAATCCTGGAAAAGAGGAAGCTTTGGGGTTACCTAATTACTGCCTTCCAGTACCTGAAAGGAGCCTACAAGAAAGATGGAAAGAGACTTTTAAAAAGGGCAGGTGGTAACAGGACAAGGGGGAATAGCTCCAAAGTGGAAGAGAGTAGGTTTAGATTAGGTGTTAGGAAGAATTTCTTTACTGTGAGCTTGGTGGTGCACTGGAAGAGGCTGCCCAGAGAAGCTGTGAACACACTATCCCTGAACATATTCAAGGCCTGGATGGAGCTCTGAGTAACCTGGTCTAGTGAAAAGTGTCCCTGGCCAAGGCAAGGGAATTGGAATTAGATTATTTTTATGGTACTTTCCAACCCAGACCATTCTATGATTCTGCATGATGCTGTGATTCTGTGAAGTTACTTAGGCAGACTGTAGTTTAAAGTATATAGTACATATAAACACAGTTCCAACCAAAGGGACAGTTTAAAACACCACTAACTTTTGAAAATTTATCATAATGCTTTGCTCTTTGGCTCGGTTCTTGATTTTCACAGTCAAACAAAATCTGGATACACTTTTCAGCCCACACTGACATTTTATACACCTGTGATGGAGTTCTTGGTTTTGTTTGCTTCCAGCAGAAACTATTAACAAGAGTTCATTTCAGCTAGTAGTTATCAACAGTTGGCAGTGCTCTAATTGTTTGACATACAGACACATGGCATTTCTAATTTAATGGCTTTTTGCCTGCTCTCTGAAAGAGCCCTCCAAGTCTTACTGAACACATTAGTATTAAGACAGCAGGTTTGGCATTTATCTTACTTGATGATAAACAACAGGGAAGAGCATACTCTGTTGTTTTTTTTATAAAATCCTACAAAGCAAAATTTGAAAAGAAAATAATTTAGTTGAAGAGCTTTCAAAGAGAAATAAACAAAATATGAAGAAAGACTTGGAAACTGCCTTTGGAAGTCTTTGAAGATAAGTACAATTATTGCCCTGAAAAGTCTAAGGAAGAAGACAGAACTTTTATAATCTCATTTAATTTTAAATTCATCAAGACAGTAATGTAGAATTGTGCCTGTAATCTCTTAATTCATTTAACTCAGAGTCCCACCCACTACAAATATGTAAAAAAATAAATTTAATAAAATAGACATGTTAACTGTACTGTTACAGCAAATTGTAGACAATATTAATTCTAAGTGTAGAACTGTAGGCACAAGGCTGCTCTTGCATAACAAAAATGTGTTGTCAGATAGTACACAGAATTTCAGGAACACGGAATAACTCTTGTTGGAAAAGACCTCCAGAGGTCAACCAGTCCAATTACTCCTTAGCAAAATCATAAGAAAAATAATCTAATCAGAAGACTCAGAACAGATTCTTGAACACTTACAAGGACAGAAACCATATTGTTTCTCTCAGCACCTGTTACAGTGTTTATCCCCCATCATGGCAGAGTGATACAGTCCTTCTGTCTTATCTGTTCAAGTCTGTTGTACCAGTTGTGTTCTGTCCATTCACTTTGCACTTTCAAACTCTGCTTATCCTCTGATCGGCTATTTATAGACAACAGTAAGATTTTGCGTTCACCTTCTCTTCCTCTGTTGCGCAGAAAATTTGCCTCAGCCATTCCACTTCCATCCTGTGCTCAAAGCCCCAGCCATTCCAGTGGGCTTCTGCTGTACTCACTCCAATATAACTGTCTTTTTTTTTTTTGTGCTGGGTAGCCATAACACCCCATAACTAAGTACACAGTACCCCATAACCATACAACTAAACAAAATAGAGGAGAAGGATAATTTCTCTGGACTTTCTGTGCATAAGTCCTTGTTAAAATCTCAGGATGTGACTCGATGCATGTTTTGCAAGGTCACATTTCTGTTGGTGGGTATTGGAAGAAGAGAAAATCTACTCACAAAATGGAAAATTTAATGGGCTATTTTTTTATATATGTTGTATACAAAAAGCTCACTTAAAGTTAACATCTCTTCTCATGAAAACCTGTGTAATACAACCTTAATCAAGTAACAATTAAACAGCATTAATTGAACAATATCCAGAAGGTGTGAGGACCATTATTCCTGTTATTGGTGTCAAAGTGATCCTCTGAATACTAGAAACATAAATGAGATCTAAGAATTCAATAGGGGATCATTACAGAGTGATAAGAAAAGTACTGTTAGGCATAAAGAAATGATTTTTACAGCTTGTACAGTAACTGTATCATTAACAAAATAGTAACATTTGTATCCAGGGAGAAAAAGTGCTCTAAACTTCTTTGAAGTTGAGAATCTTCTATATTTCAATGGGAAGGGTTTTGGTCACATAACTGGAGCTCATTTCCCCACTGAAATAAATCTCATGGGCACAGAACAACTGTTCATTGTGCAGTCTCCAAATTAATGGATGTGATGCACAACAATTTCAAAATGTTAATATTTTTATCACTTCATGCACTATCTCTTTTATATTAACACAAAAGACATCAGCATTTTATGTGTTCTTTTGACAGCAATAGTGATCCTCTTTTAAAAACAAAGCAAACACTTTTCTTAAACTGATTCACAGTCAGTACTGTTAGAAACCTTTTTTATGTTAAATGAAGAATATTGAAAAAAGATTAAGACTTTTCTCTGAAGCTAAGCTGATCCAGAGAGACTAGTCTTAATGTAGTAAATAATGATTTTTTGCAAAGGTAGCTGGGCTTCACCACATGAATGTTTTGATCCAGTCTTTCTTAAAAAAACTCTGCTGTTCTGTGTATTTCTAGGGAATAATCATATAGAGTTAATTTGAGAATAAATAACTAGTTGGTAGATACTCCTGGCCAAATGATGGTTCATTCTAAATAAAGGAAAAGAATGTCAACAGGAAAAAATTTTTTTCACTTCTGTATGTGTGGATCATCCGTAACTTACCAGAGTGATACAACCATGTGTTCCTTCTACCCTAAAATAAAACTGTTTACTGCTGTTATCATAGACTTTCCACTGAAATAAAAGAAAATGGAAACATTTTCCTGTAGTCTTAGTCTTCCTGGTATTGTATTTGTTTTATCTCATATTTTTTTATGTCATTAGTCAAGGTGTGAAGTCTTTACAAGGTTTTGAAGGCACCAGCAGTCACAGCCCATATATGAAGCTACGTCTTGCTATAAGCTTGGTAACAGAACAAAATTCAGATTTATGATTACATTCAAGGTCTTTCAACTTAAATGCAGATAAAGAGTGAAAACGAACAAAAAATACGTGACTTGTAATCAGTAGACATCAATCTGATAGACTTTAAAAGTAAAGGCAGTTTAAGTATGAGGTAAAAGAAGTGCAGAGCCATTGCACTAAGTGAAGAGGAGTCACTTGATGAAAGAGATAGGATTGAAAAATTCTGCTTTGCTGCAGGTTACAAGTAGGAATTTGGCATGGTCAAAGATGTTAGAATGTGAGAGAACATTTTTGAGAAATATGGGAAGGGTTAGGAAGGGTTTTGCTTTTGTTACCCTATTGAAGAAACACCTCTGAGCCTTTGGTCAAAACTAATGTATCACATAGAGAAAAATCTTGATTTTCAGGCTTTCTTAATAGAATGTACTGACCTGTTAAAAAGTGGTTGGAAGAAAAGTAGGTAACATGTAAAGCATGGAAATGTAATAGCTTTCCTTCATTCACATTGAGTATGACCTCTTGGGTAGATACTCTGGAGATGTCACAGAACAGGCTGGAGATGTCCTGTAGAGACGGGACTGGTTAGGGACAGTGGCATAGACCAGTGGAACAACATATGATCCTTTAGTCAGACTTGTATCTTCTATTTTGCTCTTTACTGATGGTACTTACTTGAACAGGTCACTTGAGACAAATTTTCATGATACAGAAAGTTCTTTTAAGGTCTGAAAACCTCCCTTGTCTTCCATTTTCCTACTTCAACAAGATGCTATATATTGAAAACATGACACTACATGTCCTTAGCATCTTGAAGTTGTGAGTAATGCTATTGGAAAGTAAATAACCTACAGTACAGGGTATGATTCTCAGTACAACTTCGGTGGTGTGCTTCAAGATTTTTCCTCATCCCTATTGTAATATTATTTAAATCCACATATAAAAATGTGTTGTGCTATACTGAATTTAAGAAAATAGGTTTAGATAAGACTGTTTATAGCCATGCACTAAAATTTTAAAAAGTGATATTTATATGACAAAAAGGATAATACTAATGTCAATGTTGAGGACTTTTCATGACAGCTTCTGGCAGCCATCTCTGTTATCAAAGGTAAAAGAATCCCAGTCAAGGAGTAGTAAATAATTTATGACTGCACTTCAACTCTATCCTAAGAAAAAAGAAAGCCATGACATGAACTTCTCATTTATATATTATCTAAAAATAATTTAATATTTCATATGAAATATAAAGTTATGTCAACTCAATATTAAATATTACACAATATTTGCTATATAATTATAACAGTATATCATGTTTTTATTATTTCATGCTTTTATTTATGCATTTAGAATTTTACAATGAAACACAAAGTCTGCAACTGAATACTACAATATTTACTCATATAAGAATGCAACAGGTAACATATTAATACTAAAGAATGTCCTGTCCTTGATAGCAGGCTGCACTCTTGTCCAATATTCTTTGTTTGTTCAGTTGGAGAATTTTATAATTATTTTTTAGGAGAAGATATACTGAGAAACACCTGTAAAACAAGATATTTTGCACAAGTTTCTCAACAAGAAATCTTAAGGGAAACAAAATTACTATGAATAAAAAGAGTATACATAAATTAATGTTTAAATTTTGTCTTATTAATAAGAGGTGACAGGAGAATATTATGCTACTATGTGAAGTTTCAGATTTTTATTGTAAAATTTGATTTCTTGGAGACCCATTTAAGAAAATTGAAATAATAAGTGACTGATTTTTTTTTTCTTACTGTTTCCTCTGCATGCATAGATCAAATAAAGCTGGATAGGTATTTGTTGTGTTTGGCATCTTAATAAAAACTCTGAATTTTTATATTATTTAATCTATTTCTGAGTTCCACTAGTATTTTAACCACCAAAATTAGCAATTTATATCTCCAAGTAAATGAAAATTAAAACTGAAAATTAAATAGAGAAATATAGACATGGCACTAATAAGTAAATAGATGAATATATTAGAGAGCAATGTCAGTTGAATCATTTCAGTTTATGTTTTATCAGCATGCCCATTTTCGGAGGCATATGACATAGCAATAAAATTCTATCAGATAGCTTTCAGACAAGTCAGTTAAGGAACACCTGGATTTTGCTCTTCTGACAATTAAAAGTATAGAACTGTAAAAGGTTTCCGTTTACCAAAATGGAGTTATACAAAGAAATACTTCATGTACAAAAGTAAAATTCAGTCTTATTCTTTTTAAGAAACCAAATGAAGTCAAACAGGGATACATTTGGAGTTTACTTTCAATGGTTTTCTTACACTGATGTGAAACAATAATATGTTGAGGAAAAGATAGCTCAATAAACAAGAATGCAAAAATCACAGTTAGGTTCTCCCTATTTTACAGAAGCTCTAACTTTTTGAAGTGCTTTACAGAAAAAAAAAGTTGAGATTCTTTACCTGGAGAATTTTGAATAATTTTTTTATCTTTGTACAGGAATCATTGACCAGAGGAAAGACTGGAAGAAAAAGTTTTATATACGTTGAGTTAACATAGTGATGGCATGGACGCATCTATTTCTTATTTTGTGCTTGCTTGTTTTTATTATCTTGTATTCCAGAGTGAGCTTTAAGGCAATTGTCATTTTTATTAAGAAAATACCCCTGAGGAAGTTTATTTGAAATTACTCTCATCAAATATGGCCTTATGCTTTGAAGTTTTTATCACAGTTTTCACTCTTGTAAAGTTCAGATCTCTAAGGATGTCAAAAAGATTCTTACAAGTAGTGTAGGCAGGAACTAAATTCTGTAAATATTTATGTAGATCTTTGTAGTCCTTCAAGTAGGTAACTAAAGTAATATGCCATTGGATTACTTTGCAAACTTAGTTTTGTGGGGTGGAAAGTAACAGAAAGAAAACTTTTACTTGAAAATTATTTGGTGAATTTTTAGGATAAGAGATAATTTTTTAACTAATTATAAAATTTAAAAATTCAAATTATAGGCATGAACAGAGTCTTTGCTCCAATATAACCTCAAAGTATATTTATGTATAATTTTCTGCCCAGTTACATTATTCCTTCATGTGAGGTCAATGAAATTGCGAAGATATCAACAGCAAAACTTCTTTCTGAGTTTCTGAATCTGAAGGGCTGGGATCACTAACATTGGCAGGGGTCTTATCCACAACTCCTTCAGTGATGGACACTGTTGCCTTCTTTACACACCCTTGGTTCTGTCATCTAAAGGCACCATGTGACATACCTTCAATTTCTCTTTTAGTGTGCAATGTCAAATAAACTATATAACTCAAGTCAGTAGAAGCTGAAATGTTGGTCTTTCTAAGGGTGTCACTTTTTTCAGTTTAAGTTAGAAGTTACAGAAATTTCACTTCATTTAAATTCAGATCATATGCCATTCATACTCTTCTAAACAAATTATGTTTTCATTAGTTGGAAAGACAGAACTGAGGGAGTAGGTAATTTTTTAATGCACTGCACCCAATTCTTGAGTATTTAAACAGTGCATATTTAATTCTTTGTCAGTCTGGAAGTATTAGAGAGCATAAATGCCTTAGAACAGCAGTTTGGCAAAATATTCTTAGGATTTTCTGACTCTATTGCTCTAACGCAATTATTGCTAAAATTTCATAATTCAGATGCAGGATTATAACAGGCTGTAGCAGGAGGAAAAGACAAAAAATACCAAGGAACAAACCTCATGCAGTAAGAAATTGTTCTTTTTGGTCAATGCCTTATCTAATAATTTAAACATCAACTTTTATGTTTTTTGAAACAAGAAACATTCATACTGATCTGTGATGACTTCTTTGATTAATTCAAGAACAACACACTTAAGTAGAAGAACATTAGGAAACAAAACTTAAAAAATGCAGGAAATTATACTTGCAATCTTGAAGAGGAATAAAAAGCTTTATTCCAGCAGAAAATTCATTAATTAACAAACTAACATAAAAATGATAGAATGAGCAAAATAAAACTATTGAGGAATAAAAAGTAATTATTCCTTTTTTTTCTTTTTTTTCCCAGACACAAATGAATTTCTGGCTAGCAAGAAAATACAGTCTCACGTGTGCTTTTAATTTACAGATTATAGAAGAGATTTGGGGTTAAATCTACTTTTTTATTTTAGTAAAATTCACATTTTCTCTGTGTGCATTTAACATGTGAGGAAGAAAATAGCAATAGCTTTTGTCTCCTCAAGATCAGTGAAGGTTCCCTTCAAGGTTTCCTTTGAAATATGCTCTTTTTGGGATATAATGCTGAAGTACATTGTTGTTTTTTTCTAAGAAGCCCAAGTCTCTGACTGAAGTACTAAATGTTTTACCTTGGAGAAATATAGATAGTCTTGACATTTGACTATATTATGTTCTTCTACAGATGAATGAACTATTATAACATCTTCTGCCGAGTAAATGACAAGTTGACATTTTCTTTTGGATAAGTACAAACACATGTTTTCTAATAAATATTTAGGTATAGAACTGTTTGTTTCCAAAATTTTCATGGTTTTGTAGTTACCATCTTGGATATTTCACTTAGAAAGAATTAACTTTAGAAAATTACTCCCCCTGGAGTAATTAACTAGTAACTAGTAAGAGTAAAACAAAGTAATCCAGTAAAGTTTTTGCTCATTCAAGTCCTGATAAAGAAGTAGACAAGGTAACAAGTAGAAATAAATTATTTCTTTACTTAACATATTAAGATGGACAGTGAGAGGTATTCCTGCTCATGCAACAGAAGCTTAAAAGCTGTAAATGTTCTTCATCTTTCTCTTTTAAAATATTGCTTGTCTTTTTAATTTCCAGCCCAAGGTTTCTGTTAAAGCTCCATCTACATAAAATCAGCTGTCAGCAAGAAACTTGCTTATATCTTTGATTCTTTCCTTGAATTCCACATATAAGATGTTTCCAAATGTTGTAGTATAGCAGACACATACTATTATCGGTTACTATTCATAGTTTCTGCAGTATCTGAGCACAACAAACTTAAACAAAGATGAAGATATAACAATAATTCTGACTGGGCTAACTCAGTGTCTAAAGGTCAAACCTTAGGTCTTTCGAAAAATAACTGTATTTTAACAGCTTCCATTACTGGGTTTCTGGGGCAGAACATCAAACATCAATTACCACCAAAAAGTCACATACATAGCATTGTATCACTGAACTTCTTTATATTTTTTGACACATCCAGTTACAGAAACAAGCCAAATGTAACCAGTCTGCATCTGGACACTTGAGAGCATCCAAGAACACACTAATATTGATTGTTTATTCTGGTTTGTCCTCCTGTACTCCATGCTTTCCCCATGTTCCTCTCACACTTCCTTTCCCTCAACCATTCCTGTTATCTTTTTTAGTCATATTCTCATTTATTTCAAGTTCTTTTGTAGATAGCCTCTCCTGAAATTTGCATCACACCAGCCATTTTTTTCTTCCTTGTTGTCCTGTTTCAGGCCAGGACAGGGCAGTATCGAGGAAGGGGCATGGCTAGGATGCTGAAGTTATTCTATACCACTTCACATCATTTCCAGCCTGTGGGGGGAAAGGGACTATCTCCTGGGGAGAAGGGGCTCCTTTGTGTTGAGGAAGCATGGTGGATGGATCTGTCCAGTATTGTCTGTATTTGAGGGGTTTCTTATACCCTCTGTTATCAATATTGTTGCTGTTACTGTCCCTTTTCTTATTTCATAGCTGTTTCCAAGAAATTGTTCTTACCTCAACTTGTGATCTTTGCCTTTTGTGCCTCCAATTCTCCTCTTCAGCCCCCAGCAGGGGGGACAGAGGGGGAAAATGAGGGAGTGAGAACGACTCATGGTTTGGACAATGTTAAGTGGGGTACTGAATTGAGAAGTTCCATTTCTAAACCATGACGCTAACCAAATCACAAAATAAAAACCTTAGCACCTTCCTAGAAAAAGAGGAAGAGAAAAACAATACCTGTACATTACAATTCTAGGCTTGTTGAACAGGAAATACATAAAAAATTGAACATTTACATCTAGCATCAGTATAATATAAAAATATTATAACCAAATCAACACTGGTAAACCTGAAGAGGTTTTATGAATTTGTCTAAGTTCTGGGATGTAAACATAGCCCTTGTTCCTTTAGTCTTTTACATCCTTATGTAGATTTTTTAATGCCAGAAAATCCTAAAATATGGGCTGTGATCAATACAATTCAGATTAATTAAAAAAAGAAAAAAAGAGTAGATTTCCACCCAAATATAGAACTCTGAAATTCCCATTAGTTTCATTTAGCATGCTGTTTCTTGCTTTATTCTGAAAACCAATTTGTAATTGTGACACTTCAACACTGCAAATATCATGAAGTAAAAGTATTCACTTGAAAAGAAGATACTGAATACAAATATCTCAGGCATCACACCATATATATATATATATATATATATATATAATGTTTTCCTTTGCAATATTTTAAAAGGAAATAATTGCTGGATTGGTGAGTTAATTAATAAGAAGCAAGGTATTAAAATTCATCTTTAATTATAAAAAAAATTGTAAAAATGCACAAAAAGAAGAGGGTGAAACTATTTTCTTTGATATATTACATACATAGAAATTTACTAAGAACAGAAAAATTTTAAAGATATAAAACCTGAAAGGTGAAGATGGAAATTTTCTTAATGTTGCCTCTTCTAAAATTTTTGTTTTTCCTCAGATTATTGGCCATGGGAATAATANCCTTATGTAGATTTTTTAATGCCAGAAAATCCTAAAATATGGGCTGTGATCAATACAATTCAGATTAATTAAAAAAAGAAAAAAAGAGTAGATTTCCACCCAAATATAGAACTCTGAAATTCCCATTAGTTTCATTTAGCATGCTGTTTCTTGCTTTATTCTGAAAACCAATTTGTAATTGTGACACTTCAACACTGCAAATATCATGAAGTAAAAGTATTCACTTGAAAAGAAGATACTGAATACAAATATCTCAGGCATCACACCATATATATATATATATATATATATATATAA
>VYXF01000176.1:72059-82721 GCA_013397295.1 Polioptila caerulea
GGGGGGCGTGGTGGGGGTGGGGAGTGTTGTTTGGTTTTTTGTTGGGGTTTTTTTGTTGTTTTTTGTTGTTTTTTCCCCTGTGGTTTTTGTGTGTTTTGTCTTCTCCTTTTGCTCTGAACAAAAACAGGATAGGGGAGCCTACATTATTTTACACATACAAAGACCCCATCTCTTCAGTGTTCTGCATGAAATTGAAACACATTAAACCAAAGTCCATATTACCTCCTTTATGAATATCTTTGCAATCAAATGCAAGGTCATGGTATATAAAAATAATGGATTTATATATGAAACATGGATTTCATATATAAAATCCCTCTGGAGTACAAGACTTTGGGAGAACTGATGTTTGATTTTTTTTTTTTTCTCTTTTATCCTTGATTGTAGATACAGTAATTCTGGCCATATTAGGTTTGCTTTTAATTGAGGCTTTGTATGAATTTCTGTATCCTTTGATGCTAGATTTCAAAGATAAAATGTGAGGTTTTGAGGTGACCAAAAAGGGTCATAAGAAACCTCTAGAGTAAGATCAATGTCTTGGACTGAAGTGTAAGAATATACCTAATTCAGCTGAAAGTCTGGCAAAAAAAGGCACTGAGTGCAGTAACATAAAATTGTAGCTGTGATTGAAGGTGTGACAAAATCCCCTTTGCTTATAATGAGCACAGGGATCAAGTCTGTGATAAAGTAGTTTCCCTTCATGTTGTGTTGTAGCCTTTTATTTGGTGATCAAAGTGATTGGTTTCATCAGGTTTTGTGTTTGGGGTTTATTTTATTTTGTTTTGTACTTAATTTCCTCCTCACTTTTGGTACACACTTGGCATTCTACTGTATTGCAGAATTTATTTCCTGTACTGAGCATGGACCGTTTCTTGCTTATAACTCAATCTTATCTCAATATTTCATTCCTACCAATCTCATTTCTGGCTTCTAGGCAGGATACTGCAGATAAACCAGACTTACAAATTTCTTGCCATAAGGGCTAAAATATAAATTAAAAATAATTAATTATTTAAACTGAGACAGAGAAAATGTAGTGGTTTGGGCATCACATAATAAATTAAAGACAAAATAGGACAGGAGTCTCATAATCAAATAAAATTGTGTATGTTTCATGGGGGAACTATTTTATTTTTGATATACAGGCTAGGAGAGAGTGTATACAAGTTCTGCTACTTTAGTAGAACACAGCAGCCATCTGTTTCTCCACACAAGCACACCTGCCAGCTTGTAGCATACGCAAGGAAATCTCACCTTTGCCTGTGCACTGTCCAGGACAGTATCCAGTCTATTGTGTTTCCAGCTCCTTGATTGCTCAATAGCTTTTCTCTATTTACAATAAAAAAGTTTCAGTCAGCCTCTTTGAAAGTAATGTGAGAGAAGCACAATTAGAGATATTCAAGTATTATTTGCCAAAGTGAGTTGCACAGGACCTGTACAGTTTATGGGAACTGAAGAATATATTTTAACCATCTCTCTAAAATCATATCTCTCTGATGGTGTACAAGAGGCTTTGAGCTGCAATGGCTGACAATGACAATCACAAACTTCACACAGGTTTGTAAGTTCAGAGGTAAGCATCACAGAGTCTGGTGCTTCAGCTAAGACTATAAAATGAGCCCTTTTTCCCCCAGAAAAATCACACAAATGTGATTGCAGTTCAGTTGGCCTCAGTGGGGGGTCACCTTCCCTACACTTAATGAAAGTGGATGTTTAAATGGCAAATTGTGAAAATCAGGCTGTCAAATAAGATTTTGTAGAACCTTTGTGTGTATGTACATACAGAATCATATTACTGTTCTGATTGAAAAAGACCTTTAATATCACTGAGTCCAAATGTTACCCCAGCACTGACAGGGCCACCACTAAACCACGTCCCTATGTGCCATATCTCTACATTTTCCAAATACTTCAGGGATGATGAATTCACCACTGCCCTGGGCAGATACTTCTAGTGTTTGCAATCCTTTTGTTGAAGAAATTTTTCCTAAAATCCAGTCTAAACCTCTGCTGGTACGCCTTGAGGCCATTTCCTCTTGTCATACCATTTTTTACTTAAGAGAAGTGACTGACCCCCACCTCACTACAGCCTCCTTTCTGGTAGCTGTAAGGAGCAATAACGTTGCCCCCTCAGCCTGCTTTTCTCTAGGCTAAACAACCCGAGCTCCCTCAGATGCTCCTCTTGAGACTTTTTATAAAAGTTGAGGTCAATGTCTCTATGTCCAGGCAGAGTCCAGTGACAAGTAAAGTCCCTTAGGGTGTCCATCTTGTTACTGGCATTCTTTATTATGGCTATCAAAGACATAGACAATAGGATCGAGTGCACCCTTGTGAGAGACTGAGATGTCAGTGGTTAATAACTCAATCAGCCATTTGCAACAGCACCAGGTGCTGTACTGACAGTGTGCAAGGGAACAGCCCAGGTGCAGAGGGGGGGAGCACCAGAGGATAACCACAACAAATCAACCTCTCTTTAGCAACAAGCTGGGGTTTGAATCAGATAAGGAAAGAGGCCAGTAAGAAGCAGACACTATGGAGGTCTGTGGATAGTCATCCAGTGCCATTTCTCTCCAACCCACCCCGAGGAGTCTCTTAACAAGAACCTGAGTTACCTTTGTCTTTACAGGCAGTTTGTAACAACCCGTGGCAAGTTTGAAGATGACACAAAGCTGAGAGGTGTAATTTACACAAGAAGACAGGATGCCCTCCAGAAGGACCTGGACAAGAATTAGGCCCATGAGACCATAATAAAGTTCCACAAGTCCAAATGCAAGGTGCTGGGTAAGGATAACTCAAGATGTGAATACTGACTGAGAGAAGAACTCATTGAGAAAAGCCCTGTGGAAAAGGAGTTCTCATGAATAAAACAATGGATGTTTTATGATCTGGCAATATGCCCTTGCAACCCAGAAAGTCAGCCATGTCCTGGGCTGTATCAAAAGAATCATGACCAGGAGGTTGAGGGGCTGAATCTGTCTCTCAATTCCACTCTTCTTTGGAGTTCTGTGTCTACATCTGAAATGCTCAGTACAGGAATGGGCATGGACCTGTTTGAATGGGTACAGAGAGAGCCACCAAATTGATCAGAGTGCTGAAGCACCTCTCCTGTGAAATTCATCCTGAAGAAAAGGGTCCGGTGAGACCTCATTGCAACATTTCAGTACTTAAACAAGTCTTACAAAAAAGGGAGAGGATGACTACACAGGCAGGTAGTGATAAGAAAAGAGTTTACAACAAAAAGAGGAAGTATTTAGATTAGATGTAAGGAAGAAACTCATTCCTCAAAGGGTAGTCAGGCACTGGAACAGGGTGTGCAAGGAAGTTGTGGGTTCCCAATCCCTGAAAGTGTCCATAACCAGGCCGGATGGGGCTCTAGGCAACCTGGTCTACTAGAAGGTGTCCCTGCCCATGGCAGTGAGGTTGGAACTAGATGATCTTCAAGGTTCCTTTTAAACCAAGTTATTCCATGAATGATGCTCTGATGATTGTTCTTTATATCCTTCACTAGGTCTGTTGTCTTCTGGACTCACTCCAGCCACCTCAATGTCTTTCTTGTAGCGAGGGATCTAAAACTGAGCACAGTACTTGAGGTGCGACCTCACCAGTGCTGAGCACAGGGGAACAATGTATACATGCAATGATGATGCCCTTCTTCTGGCCTCCCAGAAGGATGTATGGAAGGTATGCATGTCTTTCTTTTGCTATTTTTGAAGCTGAACATAAGATTAGGACAGAAATACGAGGAACAGGGACCAGAAGAAAACTTGAGCAGCAAAAATTATTTTGTATTTTTAGAAATATGTTCACCCTGAAAGATCCTGCAGTACTGATTTAGTATATCAGTCACTTTAAATAGCAGACCATTGATTACTCAGTTTAATGCAACTGCACTGTGTGCAGCAAGAAAATTCTCATTTAGTTGGTTCATCTGTTTCCATCATGAAAGAACACAGTCATTTCTTCTCAAATGCATTGACATCACATGATGCCATATTCAGAACCATGGCTTTCTACAATTGTTGGATATACTTTGATCCACCCATTTTTACTATTCTCTCCAGTAATTGATTTCGTATATAACACCAGGATAGATGCAGACCCTAGAACCAAAGTCCAGTGAAAAGATGACAGAATGAAAAAGCCAGAAAAACCTATCAATATATATAAACCACTGCAGAATAATATCTTTCTTCTGCTTTCACATTAATAATGGCAACATATGAGTCAGAGAACTACTTAAAATAACTTTTTTTAAAAAGAGTTTATGCAGCATATCTATGTGATGGAGCATTGGTTCTAGGGTTGCACCTGGCCATACTACAAGCATATTAATGACATTTTAAAACAAATAAGTAAACAAATAAATAAGTAGATGCATCAGCAGTTCTAGCATTCTGAGTACAATAATCCACTCCCTAAAGGAGCCCAGTCCCCCATGTCCCAATGAGGGTCAGGGTCAGGACCGGTCCTTCTGAGGGCAATGGGCAGGTGAGGTTATGGTGACTGGGTGGCTGAGGCAGCAGACTGTGGTTCACAAGGCATATGGCCAGGCACAGCTGCCACACAACTAAGGCAGATACCAAGGATTAGAACCTCAGATCAAATTTAATCTAAGCAATGCATTTGAATTAAATGACAAAGGAAGACTGTAGGTCTACACACTGTGTCTCTAATTCTCTTATAAACGAAGGACAGTGCAAAGGTTGTTAAGGCAAACTGTTTTCATACTGGCCTACAACCAGTTTACAGCCAGCAAAATCACCTACCTTGCCGTAGATTTCATGTTGGGATTTATGTCACTCAGAACATGCCAATTCTTTGTAATGCTTTCATAAAGACCTGCTGAAAAGTACCATTATTGCTTCTAGGATGACAACATATTTCATAATTTCTAACACAGAAGGAGCTGAGTTTCATGACTTCTTTTTCTTTTTTTTTTTTTCCCCCTTTTTCCACCTCTTAATAAATCTATAATAATGTCTTGCCAGTAAGCAAATCAACTTTCAATGACTTTTTGCAGCAGAGTGGTCAATGATCCAAAAATGAAAACATAGGCCTATTGCCAGAAAAATGATTTTATTTCAGCATCCTCCAAAATCCAGTCATGCAGGAACTCAAAGAAAAATTTAAGATTTAGTTCCCAGCTACTGAAAATGCTCAATCAGAAAAGTTTTGGGGTAAGTCTCAGAAGATAAAGATTCTGTTTCCAGATCTGACCAAATCTACAACATGGCTTTTGTCAAGATGTGACACAAAAAACCTACATGATTACTTGGTCTTCCCTTTCTATATAGCTTGTCAAAGATACAAGGCCATTTTTAGAGGTATTAGACTCTTCTTAAAATTATTTTGGTTTTTGAGGGAGGAGAAAGACTCTCATTCTGAGCTTGTACAAACACTCTGTGGAAAATAAATGCCATTGACTGAATCACATCAATGTAGATAAAAAGGCCCTACTTTACTGGTAGAACTATTGTCTTTTTTAGGAAACTGGATTGTGTTCTTCTGCAAGAGAAGATGTTATTTCCAGCTCTTAAAAAAAAACCCAAACACACAAAAAAACACCTCCTAACTCTCTGTTTGTTCTCATTTTACAGGTCAGAACTGCAAGATTTCATTTCGTTCTTTCCTACAGAGAGGTCATGTAAAGTGATGACCACAGTTATGTTTTATATCTTATAGCCTAAGGTCATGTCAAGTCCCCACTTTATTCTTTTCCCTGAGCACTTTAGAGGTCAGATTTGGGTGACATCTCAAATGCCTAGGTAAGAGACTGGTAACAATGTGCAAGCTGACTTTTTCTGCTCATAATGTATCTATATGATGGTTAATTTTCAAGCAATGATATGTGACGAATGGTCACATTTTGTACTACCATTTTACTCCTGCTTCCAAAAAATATATATGCTTCAAAGGCTTTTTCAAAACTTTTGAGTCATAGCAGGAGAGGGCTGAACAAATTTGTCAACATTGATCAAAGCTGACATTCGTGTTCCCCTACAGAGGCCTTCTATGTTGGTTTTCTTCACCCTGCTGTTTTAAAAGGCTTCTCATGTGTTTTCATGATTGGTGATAAGATGTTTTGATGTGTAGTTTAGATTTATCTTTTGATTCACTACGTATGGGAATTTCCAGATCTGAACCTTTTCAGATTAATTTCCAGCAACAGGCAATTGCCTATGCAAGTGCAATATGGTTAACTTTGCCCCCGATTATTTTGACAATGTTGCCTATACACTACTCCAACTTCATTTTTTTATGCTAATCAATTAATAACCATGAAAATATTTTTCTTTTAGAAAACTTTGTGATAATTTTCAATTAAATAGAAGGAATGTTTTTTGAAGAGCTGTAACTAGACAACAAAGCTGTGAATAACATTTGGTAAATTCTTTAGGCTTGATAAATGAGGATCTATATGTCAAATGGCATGGCATAGAATTTTAAAGTTCTTTCAGTCATATTTTGCACAGTTTTATACATATTGCATGGACCAAGCATTTCAAGAAAACATATTAAAAGAGAACCTATAATTAAAAAATGCCTGGCCATAACACTTGTATTCATGATATTAAATAAGAAAGACAACAACAAATATTTATGCTTTCTGCATTCAGTCATTTCAGAGCAGTGACTAAAGCCCATTAACCAAAAAAATTATATTTGCAACATGTACATTATAACTACTGTGAATAAGATACAATTAGTGTTGTACAGGCAGGATTAATTTTTAAATTTTACACAATCAAAATAACCATAATATATGTTTTTATGGGGAGAAATTTCAAAACACTCTTTCATACAAAGAAATGACTCAAAAAGTGTATAAGAACATAAATATTAAAAAAAAAATCCTAACTATGCAATTTTACAACTTCCATCAGCTGAATCTCTTAGCATCCACTTACTAAGCTAATTACAGCAATAAATAAATTACATTATTGCTAATTATATCTTCAAATTCCTATTCATCTTATTCTCCTTCACCCAAGATGTGAGGGGATTGTTCTTGATAGAGTAAAATCAGCAAATATGCACAAGAAACCGAGTTCATGATCAATTAAATATTGAAAGTATTGAAGGATGTTTTGTTGATTTTTTTTTCTTAAGCATGAACAATATCTATTTAATAATGACAAAACAGTTGACAACTAATTGTATATTTCATGTGACTCATCTTTTGTGAGTAGTCAGCCTGGCAATAAGATGACTTCTTTCCTGTTTTTCCTCAAGGTCTGAACATCCACTTCTCCCACTGCTATTGTCTTGTAGCTTTGTTTATTAAGGACTCCAAAAACATGAAGCCCAGAGGTCATTTGATAAAGCAGCGGGACAGTTGCTCCAGAGCAATTAATTTGTTATGAAATAACAGCCAAAAGAATGATCCCACCAAATGTAAAATCAACAGAAAAAAGTGTTAAAAGATTCTTAGGCAATTAAGCACTAATACTAAACCAAACAAAACCCCATTCATCTTCGAAATCCTCTTTATCTTTCAATAAATTTTTGTGAACAGTAAAAACTGCTGGATTTGTGATACAGAAAAGCTAGAAATCATCTATACATTATTTAGGTTAAATATTTATATTGGTACTATCTTTTGTTTCTGAAGACTCTGAAGCTCCTTGCTTCTTTCTTAATATCTAGTATAAACTCAACCATGTTTGGTTTCTGATCTGATCTAAAGATTGTAAATTCTAGACCTATAATGCAACCACAGATTAGAGACTGGGGAAAAGCCATTTCTTCCTAGTACTCATGATATTCTGAATTTAAGTGTGTTGCTGAGTGTGAACTTAGCTCACTGAAGCTTAATTTGCTTAAGTTACACTTCTGTACATGTAATGTAAAAAATTTGATGGTCTGTGGGACTCAGTGTAGGTATTTAAGGAAATATGTAATGGATTTGCAGGGCAGATGAACACTTCGTAGTGAAATGCCAATGAGGTGGAAAATATGGTTTTGGGGCATGGTAACATAATTACAATGCTAATCAAGGACAATGCAAGACTCTCCAGTAAAGTTGACAAGCTTGAGAAATAATCCAGGATTAAGCATTTCAAGATTATTGGTGTCCCAGCGAGGAAAAGCCTAAGAATTTAGTAATCTTTATGGCAGCACTTCGGAAAGATGAAGTAAAATACTTATTTTCAGAATTATTTTGGGCTGCTTCACCATAATAATTTGTGTCCAGCCACATCTTTGGAGGTTCTCTCAAAACTGGTTCAATTTTTAGGGAACACTTTCTTCAGGAGCATCACAATAAGCAAAAGAAAATCCACACTGTTTATACACATACAAATATTGACGCATCTATTCTCCCTCCTCTCTGACATGATTTTAAAAAACCTCCTCTGTTCAAATATATATAATTTTAACTTTCCATATTAGTTTGAGTCTGTAGACCAACAGTCAGACCATGGAAACAGAGCAACTGCAGAGATTAACACTCTTTCCCTTATCAGCTATTTATTGCTATCCATTAGATAGGTTATCAAATTTCAAAAACAAAATCACAAGGGATTTATATGTGTTCTCACTCATGCATAACTGCCACAGAAAGGCTAATTATACCTTTTATTCACGATTATCATTCCCCTTTTAAAATCCAGCTAAATGATAACAATTATAAATACAAAACATGCTTACAATTCAGATTTTACTCTTCACATAAAAACCAGCTCAGCATAATTATTTTTCTCCCCACTGAAAAGCATGAATTGTTGGCAACATTCCCAGATGAGCATATCTTTTTATTGCCTCAAACTTTTTCTGTGAAGCATCATTTTATCATTTCATCTTATTGAATGTTACATGGAAATTGAGGTTGACAAATGACACGAGCGTCAAAAAATGGAAGGCTGTACTTCTAGTCTTTTCTGTTAGCCCCCACAATAGATAACACCTGTATCACAGGGAGACTGAAAAGATTTTTTATCATTTTCAGCTAGGAAGAGTATAGTTAATTCATACTTTTAATGATGAATGTTACTGAGAAATTATATGATTGCCTTCTACTAGAGAGGCATAAGTTGTTGCTTTTTTAATGCTATAAAGGCCTAAATTGGCATGACATTTGAGCTTGATGCAAAGTCTGTGTCAGGTCTGACTGATATATATCTGTATGTCTTTTGCCTTCTGAAAACAGAAAAACATCAACTACAATGATTGTTCAGTAGTCATAAAATAGGTTTTACCATAGGAAAAAAAAGAGGAAGAAGAACAGTATAAAGTTCACATTTAATTTCTAAAATGTTGCTATAAGTCAAAGTAGAAGACAGTACCTGTTCACTTAGATTAATTTATTTCTTTTCTATTAGATGCCTTTTTTTTACTAACGTCAGAAAAATGTGTTGAATATTAGTATTTCAATAAAGATGGGATAGGAAGTGAGGCAGTGCACATGAAAAGGCCTCTTGATAAATAAGTGTGGGTAGTTATCACACTTCAGAGTCTGTGGTCAGAACAAACCAATGCCCCTAACTTCTTTAGGCTGCCAGCTGCCAACTGAGAGGGTACTTTGGGCTTTCAGGAAGAAGATAAATGACTTTAATATGTAACTCAAACTCTAGGATAGAATTTCTTCATGTCGGTAACATATTTTTTGTCAGAAAATTCTGTCAAAGTCTCTAGAATTATATATTATTATTTATTAATCCAGCACCAGAATCCAAGTACTCATTCTGGTATTAGACACTACGATGCAATTCAGGATACTTGGAATTTTCCAAAGTTGGACATATTAGAATCTCAACATTCTAAAAAGAAGAAAGGGAAAAAAATGTGTGTGATTGGTTCTGATTAAAACTATCCCTTTAGCAATCAAGTACAGACAATGAGCTGTATCATGAAAACCAACACAGAATGTTGTAGATGAAGTAGCATTATGGATATACAAGATGGGGGAAATTATGCAAGGAGTACACCTGAGTCACAACATCTCATTTACCAACCCATTATTGGCTGTAAAGCATAGTCTGGATTTAAGGGACTTGAAGAAAGATAATGTCATCATTTTGAAGATATGAAAAGAATATCCTGCCCATTCCCTCAAGATGGTTTGGGAAAAGGGGGAAACTTCTTTGTTGAAAAGCAGCTAAATATCACCAAATACAAGTAGAGGTACTGCTTGCAAAACTGCAGGTGGGGGTCAATGTCTTGCTGTCACAGGAGAGATGAAAGGTTGGGCAGAGATAGGTCATAAGGACTTAAAATCCGAAAGCAAATCATTTATGCTTGGTGCAGCAGGGAACGGAAAGACGGTGGAGAGAAGTAAAAAGAGGATTAACAAGAGCTAATCCTAGATATGAAGGTTTGTATGGTTTATGTAGATTATCGCCTCTGCAGTGGAAATGGATTTGTTGCAGAGTGGCACCCAAATGCGTATATTTCCCACAAATTGTGAGTTTAAACCTGTCAAGCTGTTTTTTGAGTTACAGGTCATCAGAAATACTTTGATAAAGAGCAGCTGCACAGTGATGGTTACAAGCAGATTTCTTTTATATGCTAAAATGATTTTTTCTCTCTTTATTTTGCACAGCAAAATATTTTTATAATTGCAATAAAGCAACAATGAAAAATTTGCACATGCTGTAGAGACCAGTGACCAGACTATGAAATATTACATATTTTGGAGTCACTTTATTAAAAAACAAAAAAAAA
>VYXF01000176.1:82755-113267 GCA_013397295.1 Polioptila caerulea
CAAACAAAGATACCTTGACATTAGATTTATGCTTAATTTACAGTCAAATAAGAATAAAAAATAGAAAATGGTCAATGTGCATGCACATCTATCTGTCTGTCTGTCTATCTATCTATCTAAGCACAGTGAATCCTATTTTAAATATTATAACAGCCACAAGAAAAAGATGTCTTCAGAGACAAGCTGGGGAACAGCGGAGATGCTCATATCTGTAGGGAGTAAGTAAAAGTCTGTTTTCGTTTGTAGAAAAGGATTGTACTTGCCAGCTGGAGAAGCTAGGATGGACAGAGCCCTGATTCCCTTCCTACAGGGACTAGTTGGTGAGTCTGACACATTGTCTTTTAAACTGCTAAGGTCATAAAATTTCAAAAATTTACTTAGAATGCTATATTGCCCCTAATGTAGATGTTTGTAGGGAAGCTTTTGGCCCTGGAGAGTGTTTAGCAGAATATGGTTTAGAGCTATTACAGCCTATAAAAATGAACATGTCTCTTGCCTTTAAAGGTCAAGAAAATCAGAACAGTATTATTTCAACGTTCATCCTCTGTGAATACTGTTGCATACACTCATACCCTTCCTTTTACAAAAGCAGACTAATTTTCTGAGTAGAATGGCAATTTACTAGGATGCTTAAACCTCATAATGAACTTCAAAAAATAAATTACTTCCTGATAAGATTTTCTTTCATTGTCTAACAATATTTTTACTCAGTTTCAAGAGTAACTGTATGTAATCTAATCCTGCTTTTTAAAATATCCTCCCTGCAGAGATTATGTCAATTAACTACAGAAATACTCTTGAGCTTCAAGAGTGTCTGAACTTATGTGCTCAAGTGAACTGATCATTTATTGGATGGTATATCTCAAATGTGTGCTTTTTCTGGTGGAGTTTAAGGTCTGCTGAATGTCACAGATTTTTTGTACTAGGGAACTATTCAGGAAATTATTATTTACATAGCTGAAGCATCCCAGTGGTTTTAAGAGTTGTTTTCCCAATAATTATATTTTATGTTGGGTTTAGAAGCATTGCTATTTTTCTCTCAATTCTGTATTCTGATTCGCATCAACATGCACCAATCTAAAAATGCTATAGATGGAGATGATGGATTTTTTTTGTTTTCCTCTCAATTCCCACCTTAAGGCCTCATCCAAGAAAGACTGAATTTCTAAAACTTAAATTTTTAGAAGGCTCTTGCAGGGTTTATCTGGTCAACTCCTAATACATTAATGTTGTATTTATAACTTGGATTCTCAGGGAACGGAGGATTTACGTGTACTTAATGATTCTGTGGTCATCTGCTGTTAATTTTATACAATATTAAGGATGGGTCACTTCAACTCTTATTGAGCTACTGCCTTGTAGATCTGGAGTTCAATGATCCTTGTTGCTCCCTTCCAACTCAGGATATTCTATGATTCTATGATGAACAAGGTCTTAAGCCTGCAATAAGAAGGTCTGGAGAAATGTAAAATTTAGTGAAAGACCAGGACTTCAGACTGAGGTATCCTTGGCATTGTTCTGAGATTAAACTTTTCAAAGAGAGATTTTCGAACAATGTACAAACCAAATGCACTTATGAAAGTAGTTACAGATTAATATATTTCAGAAAACTGTGTTATGCAAATAGTTCTTGCTCTACCTTTAAGCTGATATTCTAAAAGGGTAATAAGACAAAACAACTTCTATTTTACTCATTGGATGTTCAAAAGCGTATAGAGTCATAGAGCCACAGGATATCCTGAGTTGGAAGGGACCCATAATCATCATCAAGTCCAACTTCTGGCCCTCCACAAGACATCTCAAGAGTCACACCATGTGTCTGAGAGTGTTGTCCAAACACTTCCTGAACTCTGTCAGGCTTGGCAATGTGTCCACCTCCCTGGGGAGCCTGTTCCTGTGCCCAAACACCCTCTAGGGGAAGAGCAGATATCCAAGGTAAACCTCCCCTAACTCAGCTTCACACCATTTCCTCAAGTTCTGTCACTGGTCACAAGAGTTATGAGATCATGGCCTGCCCCCCTCACTCCCCTTTGTGGGGATCTTGAAGACAGAAATGAGATCTACCCTCAATCTCCTTTTCTCCAGGCTGAACAGACCAAATGACCTCAGCCACTCCTCATCCCTCCAGCCCCTTCCCCATCATCATGGCCCTCCTTCGGATGATCTCTAAGAGCTTAATGTCTTATACTGCTGTACCCAAAACTGCCCCCAGCAGTCGAGGTGAGGCCACTCCAGCACAGAGCAGAGCAGGACAATCCCCTCCCTTGCCCAGCTGGCCATGCTGTGCCTGATGCCCTCCAGGACAGAGTTGGCCCTCCTAGCTGCCAGGGCACTGCTGGCTCATGTTCAACTTGCCATCAAGCTGCAATTAAATACAATGCAAAAGTATTCTTTTTTGCTGGGTCACATTTTCTTTGTTCTTTTCTGGATCAATATTTGTGTACTTGATGCTATACATCCACCCACATGCACACAAACTGTTTTTATTCCATTTAAGTTTGTTTATTGCTTCTTGACAACTGCATAGAGCTGAGGCAATATAATTTACTGTATTCTTTAAAATCAGTTCTTACATATAATATTCCAATTGTCTTGGAGTTCGCATTTCATTTTGTATAATTTGTATGAAATAGAGCAAAATCTGCAAATATCCTGCTTTATTGAGGTAATACAATTTAAATTATTAACCTGAAGCAGCAAACTATTGTCCAGTTAGTTTGCCATCAACTTGATACTATTTTGTCTGCAGGAAAAAGGATGTGGAGTTATCAAGTAGCTATAAACCCTTGCCCTTTTAGATGATCTTCATTTTTTGGCACATCAAAGCTGTACCTGTCACCTCTACCTGGTTTGAGTAAGCAATCATCTTATTCTTTTGGCTTTTTACCTTGACAATACAAACATTTACAATAGTCTTTATAGCATTTTCTTATAAAATAATTATTTCATCAATATTTTAACAGCTGACCCAGTGTCTGCCTCTTTCTTTTTATTCTTCTTATTTGCCCAGACCCCTCTATTAAGAAGGAATTTATAAAAACTGTAATCTGAAATTTTCTCATAGAGTAGTAGCATTATTGAAATCTGAAACACTGCAAATATTGTATTTGTGCTGTCAATTTCTTAGTATAGCATAATTTTTGTAGTCAAAATAGTGTCTAACAAGCTGAACCCACACCAAGGTTCAACATATACAGTTGATAACATTAAAAAATTATTTTCTTCTCCATAATATTGTACATTAAATGCTTTTATTATATATTTTCAACATATTTACATAATGATGCCTTCAGATGTAATGTTGGCCATATTAATGTAATGTTTATAATTTGAGGAAGGAAAGAAGATTGGGGTAGACATATACTGATGGTTTTATTTTTCAGTATTGAACATTATGTTGATGCTTTCTCAGCTGTTTTCTTCATCATATTCATTTGCAAATGAAAAAAAAATGTGAAAAATATGAAAAATTCAGTGTGAGATGTGTGACTGCACTGAGCACTTGTTTAAATCAACGCCTTGCATACAATCCGATTGCTCTATCAACTTGCTTTCTATTAAGAACAGTGAAAAATAGGCTATTAAAATATCATCTGAAAGAGACAAATATTGAATCCAGATATACTTATGAATAATTACAGTTTTATTGTAAGTGGGAATAGAGTTGAAATACTCTAAGAAAAAAATATTCTCTGGCATTTCCAAGTGAACTAGATTAACAACAAAATTAGAAATTACATATATTTCTACTGAGCTTTTGAATCAGCACCAGACTGGTCATAGATATCGGTCTTCTTTCCTGTTCATTACTTTTAAATTCTTTTATTAAAATATAATTCTTGAAATCAGAAGATTCCAGAGGCAAGTATTTAAGGATCTAAGTTCATAGAAATTTTCATTAAAGTCAGCTGGGCTAGGATTCTTGCATATTTTTTGGTATTTTCAAATATGTTCATATTTATCTCTCCACTACAGATGGTACTAGTAAAGGACAGAGGGGATTATAAGATACACTTTTTTGTGCCTTCTTCTCAGGGGTATTTGTACTTGGACTGGCCTTAGTCAGAATGTGATAATGAGGTGAATTATTTCACACCTATTGCCCAAAGTAAAACTAAAACTATAAAGTGTTCATTTAAAAATTGTTTCATACTTCCATCTAGCCTTACAAGTAGGTTTGTGCTGAACACAGGGTTGATAATACAGAGATATTTCTGTTGTTGCTGAGCAGGGCTCACAAGGAGCCAAGGACTTTTCTGCTTTTCACACTGCCCTGCTGGTGTGGAGACTGGAGATACATGGGAGGTTGGGAGAAGACACATCCAGGGCAGGTGACTCAAACTATACAAAGGAATATTCCAGACCATATGACATCATGTTCTGTATATAGAGTGGGAGGAAGAAGGAAGAAGGGGGGGACAGACATTTGGAGTGATGGCATTTGTCTTCCAAAGTTGCTGTCATGTGTGATGTGGGCCTGCGCTCCTGAGGAAGGCTGAACCTGCCTGCCCATGGGAAGGAATGAATTAATTCTTTGTTTTGTTCTGCTTATGTGTGTGGCATTTTCTTTCCCTCTTTAGCTCTCTTTATCCAAACCCCAAGTTTTCTACCTTTCACCCTTCCAATTCTCTCCCCAATACCACCTGGGAAGGAGTGAGCAAGGAGCTGCCTGGAGCTTGGCTGCTGACTGTGGCTGAAGCATAATATAAGTGCATCTCATTTGTTTTCCAGAATCAAACTGTGTTTTCTTATATCTAGTATATTATCCTGAAAAATATTATATTTGCTCCTCTGTTCAGACTTATTGAGAAGTCCTATACATAAGAAGGTCAAACAGCACTCACTGTAGCTTTGCATGGTCCAAAGTTTCACAGTACTTTCTTGTCCAGCATGAAGAAATTACTTTAATAGCTTGCATTCCATTATGGTGAATTGATAAATGTGAATTTGAGCTCCCCACATTGCTATCTATACCTATCATTCCTGTTTACAGAGCTAACAATGCTCAACATTGTATTTATTTATTTATTTATTACTTAGATGGGGTTAATTGAAATTTCATCTAATTGGTTACTTTCATCTGAATTCGAAATATGGTAAATTAAAAGCTCCATACTCCAGAGTTTTAGGTCAGTAAAACAAGCTACCTCCTTCAACATGATTCCCATTTTTGGTGCATCAAGGAGAGACTCTACACTCTGGGCAGCAATCCAAGCTAGGTAACAAAATGAATTTAGTTCTATCAAGGCACTTAAAGATGAAGTGAATTGATATTTTGTGAAATGGTGGAGGCAAAAAACCACCAGCATATAATGATTGATTTTTGTCTTCAGAGAAACTGATGGATTGACTACATTACAAAAGAATACGAATCATAGATACAATGATTTTACCTATATCATCAATTAAGCTCTTTTTATTTAAAGCACTAAGCCTGTTTCCTCATCAGGTTCAGGTTTATTAGGAAAAAGTCAATAAATAAAAGGAGAAATGTATTGTATGTCATAAAATATGAAAGGGAAGATATTCTTGTGATGTACAACACCATTAATAAAAGTCTTCAGATTACAGTAAGTTTTCATATTACAATAATTTTTAAGGATTTCTAAATTATCCAGAAGTGTATTGGTTGCCTTCTAAACTATTCTGTATTATTATATTTTATACTATTATTATGTTGCTATGTGGTTTGTTGGGTCTTTTTTATCTTTCTGTAACTAGTTGCTGTTTAGTTATATCTTTCAGAGATGTAATATTAGACTCTTGTGTGGTAAATTTAATAGTAGCTGCATCAGATCCTCAAATTCTTCCAGTTAGCAGATTTCTTTGGCATTGGATGCTGTGCAAGAATTACTCTTTCTATTACAGTAATGAAGAACATTCATTCCTCTTTAAGTTACATATATCATTCACTTATATCTCTGCCAGTTGTCTAAACTTATATTTCACAAGCAGGAGAAAAAGAACGGACTGAAAATTATTCTCTTAATAAGTATGGCAAAAACACAGAGTAAGTGAATTTTAGTGTAGCATTGCCTGGTGTTTGATTCTGTATCATCAAAGAATGATTAACTTACAGCTGAGGTAAAAAGCACCTATTAGGTGACACAAAGCCACAGAAAATGTGCAAATCTGTAATGAAAGAAATGTGAGCCTTCCAGTTGACACTCATTGTAATTTTCTATGACTTTTAGATGTACTATTTCTTCATGGAGGGTGGGAAAGGTGATAAAGGGTTTTTCTAAAAGCTATATTTTCTCATCATCAAGCTTGAACATGGAGATATTTGTGTGTCGTGCCTCCAGTGTGTGTATATTTATATGTATTTATTTATTTATTGTATTTATACAGGCACATACACATGCACATATACAAATCTGAGAGATCCTATCAATTCCTTTTGGGGGTGATATGAGTGTTCTAACTGAGAAGAGAAAAGTACATGTGTGTACTACACATATATTTAAAATACTATATTATTGGGATGTCTGTGATGTTCATTTGTCTTTCCCACAATCTGTTCCTCATAACACTCTAAACTGCTAAGTGTATTGATCATTTTCACAGGAACTAAAAAAGTTCTTATACTTCTGGAAAATGAGCCATTAGATGCAAATTGCTGCTGCCAGTGAGAAAACAGCAGAAAGAACTCAGGCAGTCAATATTTTCTTCAGAAGAAACTAGCCTCAGTTGGTTTCTTCCCTGCAGTTTTTCATAAGAAGAACCTGCTTATATACTCTTCTACTGGGATGCATCAGGTAAAGCTTCAGGGAAAAGGAATGTATCTGGAAGAAGTCTTCATTAGTTTCACTGTCACAGACATCCAGTCACATTGTAAGTGTACTCACGCATATTACTTTGAAAAACTTTCTGTAGGTGAACTTCTGGAACCAGTGAAGAATAGATTGTGCTCAAACCATACTTCACTTTGGTTTAAATTACGGTGCTATATTCCTCTGATCAAACTCTAAACCCCTTTGTTTTCATTGATCTTGTAGGTCATGGCATGGTATGGTAGCAATATGCATAGGGTCAAGGATAGTATACTAGCATTGCACATAAAAAAATATTCCTTTCACCCTTGGATATAAAACGTAAGAAGGCACTAAGTATTTTTAAGTTTAATTCAAAGACTATCTCTCTATGAACAAATAAGCTATTTTGTAACAAAGGACTGCTGTATGAACCAGCTTAGCCCTTGACATCTTATAAAGCCCTACATACAGAAAGTGGTAACCAACAGCAATAGAGGCAATAGAAATTTCAAGTTACAGAGCCTCCTGCTATGAACTGAAGATAAGGATGCCAGCATGACAAAATGTGCTAGACCAGGCACTGATGAAAGTGTTTGAAAACTTTGGAAAAATCTCCACTACTTTTCAGGTCAGTCATTGGTTTTCTTTCTTTTGTTCTCAGATGGTCATGTATCCATTTTTATCACAGCTGGGTTACCAATGTAATCAACCATACGGCAAAGAGCCTATCACTTGTCAGATGTAAAGTCCTAAGAGAAATAAAACCTAGACTGTAAGTGGTTGTAGGCCTTTCTCCTACAATCGTAATTCCAGGCTCCCTCCAATTCTTTTTTCCTGTTGTTACCACCCCATCTTACTTATCAAATCAATAAATCAGCTTGTACATCTAATAAAGTGGTTTAAGGAGTACGCACCTTTTTCTGCTAACCTGAACCTGACTAAATAAGCTGTCTGGTCTATAATTAAGAACATTCTTTTTTTCCTTTCAAACACTTCTTTCTGTATACTCAGAATAGAAGGCTTTATCTTAGAAAAACAACAAAAAAACCCAAACAAACAAGACAAAACCAATAGTTCTTTTTAACAGCTTATATTTCTTTAAATCTTTTCTTCTCAGATACATATTTTACCATAATATTTTTTATTTTTTTTGTTTTGTAGCTGACATGGTTTAGTGCTTTTATTATTTATAAATCTGTGTATTCACTAAATCTGCATTAGATGGATCTGAACTTTATTTCTCTTACTGTATCAAATAATTTTGTGGCATGTGGCTGCATCTAATACAGAAATTAAAAACATTTAGAGCTCAGAAGAATTACCGTTGACCCAAGGAGATAAATGTCTTTTTAAGAACCATGTGTGCCTCATTATTGTGTTGTATATTGAGCTATGACACTCTGCTATAATACAACCATTAAGGGAAGAAGGAAGAAATTAATTTTTTACTACTTATTAAATAAAAATATCAAGCTAAAAATACAAGACCATTCTAAGGAAAAGTGCAATATTCCATTTACTCATTAATTTTACAAGACATTTTTATCACTTCAGGACACTTTATTTCCAGGGGAAGTAGGATATTGAGAGAAGGATATTCCACAAATAATGGCTTTACACAAGCCTACTTTTTGGAGTAGAGTAAAGCAAACTGTTCTTCTTGTATCTGATTGCTTGCAAAAGCATGAGAGAGGAGACCTTAGGAGATTCAGATTTCTGATCTGGAAATCCTTGACTTTATGAGTATGCTTGGGTTTCTCTGCAGGTGAAGAATAAATTTTGAAGCTCCCAGGCACGCAATGTGCTTGCTGTGCTACTTTATGCATTTTTATTTTTGAAGAAACACTAGAACTAGGTGAAAACCACAAAGCACGATGACCAAAAAGTATATCTTCTGAGCATTAAATTGCCTGAATTCAGGCATACTAACAAACTGTTTCCATATAAACCTTAATACAATAAAAATCTTGTCATTTAAGCAATAATAATATTGCAGTTAATATTAGGATGCCTATTTGAAATAATTTTCTGAACCTGGCAAAGCAGAAATTGAAACACTGAAAGCACTTAAATTGTAGTTAAATAAAAAATTATTAGATATTAAGGTAAAACTCATTAGAAAAAAACTGGTCCAAATATTTGTTACTGCCTACTGCCTAGGTTCTGGCAGCCTTGATTAGGAGTATTTCAGACAGACTACTGGATATCTTTAAGTACACACCTCAAATTCTAGATCACATTTCAGTTTCTACCAGTTTGGTCTTATTCAATCACTCCAAAAGTGAACACCTGGATAATAACATCTTGTTATTTGTCTGTCTGTTTGTCATTACAGCAACAGGCTACATATCTGCAGGCTGGGAAAGAAGAAACCATCCCATGGCAGTTCTGTGATATACATGTTCTTTGATTTAAATATAATTCTGATCTGTAGCTACATGAAGGTAAAGAAGGCTGGAAGACTGCCTAGGTAGTTTCAAGTTCATCATGCAGGAGTTCAGTTGTAAAATATAATCTTTTTGTGTTAAATCACCCAAAGCATGTCAATATTAGATGGAAGAGTATGGTTAAGGACTGCCTACATTTAGATTTAATTTAATATTAGCTTACAAATGGTGTTGAACAGCTGCCAATGGATTCTCCCACTGAGAAATGTCACAAAGCAACTGACTGTGTTGCTTTGTTTCTAAGCCTCTTTTATCTGTTGAATCTTACAATAAATATATCCAGTTGTACTCTAGCTTGCAAATCATTTACTACTGCAAAAATAATTTCTCTGTGCAGCCCTGAAATTGAGACAATCACACTACTTTTTTTTTTATTCACTATAATTTGAAATACTGATATGAACAAGCCATATTTTATCTACATCACCACCATGGTCAAGGTCTAGGTTGTCAGATTTTAGGAAATTATTTAAGGTCTCCAGCTAATTTCCTTTGTTAACAAAACTGAGCTGGGGACACTTTAAAAATATAACCAGACTCTTAACAGTGTAATTGTTTTTGTTTTCCAGGAAATACCATATGACAGAAGATAAAAATTGTCATGCTGGGATGAGTCAGTCCAGCCATTACAGCATTAGCTCAAAATCAAGAATATCTATTCTCATGTGTTTTACATGAACATGGAAAAACATCATGCTTAAAGAAATGTCATGAGGAAGAAAATACTCTCTGAAGGGAAAGAGACCTAATAAAAACCTTCTGTGATTGTTCCCTATATTTGATAGATTGAAAGGGGATTGATATTTCCGAAGGTTAAAAAGTTGTACTCGAGTCAGCAGCACTCCAGCTGAGAATAAAGCCTGTGCTAATGAACTGCATAGGTTGTAAACCAACATTTGTTGGATTACCACCCCATTAAAAGAGATATTTCATAATCACTTTCACTTGAGTCTAGAAGAAATTGGTGAAAAAATTGACTTTGTTAGTATATGTCTCAATTACTTTAATGAGAGAAAGGGTCATTAGCTGTTACATTTTTAAGGTCTCTTAGGTACTTTCCCTTAGTTGTCTTATCTCCTGAAAAATGTAACATTCCTATATTCCTTACTAGCACACTTTGTGTTGTGGACAAAAAAAAATCTTAATTGTTAGTGAGAAACACTGTCTGTATTCTTTAGAAAATCTGAATATCTGCATATCCAAACACATATACATGTACATGTACATGTACATATACATACACATACACATATACATATACATATACATGTATGCAGTAAAATTTAATCCTATTTTTGATTCACTTGGGAGTCACAGAAATGCCGAACAGAAAGAGATCATTAAAGGCTGTGATGTATGATCCTGATTTCAGCTGAAATATTTTTCATCTTAGTAGTGGGTACAGTGCTGTGTTTCGAATTTATTAAGAGAATAATGTTGATAATACAGTGATGTTTTGGTTGTTGCTAAATAGTGTTTACTAGAACTTAAAATAACTTTTCATTTTTTTCATGTCGTGCCAGTGAGGAGTTGCACAAAAAAAGCCATGAGGAAACCTGGCCAGGCTAAAGAGATATTCCACACCATAGAATGTCATGCTCCATTTATAAATTGAGGTTGGGTTGAATAGACTAGGAGATGCTCAGAGAGAGGCTGAACATTGGTGAATGAGTGGTGAGCAACTGTATTGTGCATCAATACAGTGATGTGTATTTCTCTCAGGCGTTATTCCACAGAATCAGTGAATGACTTGGTTTTAAAGGAACATTAAAGATCATCTAACTAACCCCCCTAACATGGACAGGGGTGGCTTCCACTAGATGAAATTATTAAAGTCCACTTTAACTACATTCAGCCTGACCTTGAATACTTTCAGGGATAGGCCATCCAAAACTTCTCTGGGCAACCTCTTCCAGTGTCTCACCAACTCCACAGTAAAGAATGCCTTCCTAATACCTAGTCTAATCCGACTCTCTTTCAATTTAAAGCCATCAGCCCTTGTCCTATCACCACATACCCATGCAAAAAGTCCTTCTCTAGACTTTTTATAAATTCCTTTTATCTACTGTAAGGCTCCTTTAAAGTGTCCCCAGGGGACACTTAGGTGAACCCCAAGAACTGGGGTTCTTGGCTCTAATCTGGTGAACACCAACTCTTTCAGCCTATCTTCATGGGAGAGTCGTTTCAGCTCTCTGATCATATTCTCCTCTGGACTCAGTCCAGCAGATCTACATCTTTCCAAAGTTTTGAGACCCAGATCTGCATGCAGGACTCCAGGCAGTCTCTCACAAGAGTGGAGCAGAGGGTAAGAATCACTCCTCTCAATGTGCTGGCCCCCCTGCTCTTGATGCAGCCCAGGATACAGTTAACTTTCCAGACTGTGAGTGCACATCACCAAGACATGTTCACTTCTTGTCCACTAACACTCCTAAATCCTTCTCCTCCAGGCTGCTTACAATCCTTTTGTCTCCCACCCTGTACTTCTGCTTGGGATTACCCCAGTGCAGGCAGAACACCTTGCACTTGTCCCTGTTGGACTGCATGAAGTTCACAAGCTCCATCTCTTAAGCCTGACAAGGTCCCTCTGGATGGCATCTCTTCCCTCCAGCATGTTGACTGCACCAGACAGCTTGGTGTTGGCAAACTTGTTACGGGTGCACTGTCTGTGTCAAAGATGTTAACCAGTGCTGGTCCCAAAACCAACCCCTGAGGAATACCACTCATCAGTGGTCTCCACTTGGACACAGATCCACTCACTGAGTGCAACTGTCAAGCCAAATCCTTAACCACTGAGTAGTCAACCATCAAATCCATGTCTCTACACTTAAGCGAAAAGGATGTCATGCAGGACGGTGTCAAAGACTTCGTACGAGTTCTGGCAGATGACATCAGTTGCTCTTCTCTTATTCATCATTGCTGTAACCTCATCATAGGTGGAAAAGAAATTTGTCAGGCACAATTTGCTGTTAGGGAAGCCATAATGGCTGTCACCAATCATGTCCTTATTTTCTCTGTGTCCTAACATAGTTTCCAGGAGCATCTCCTCCATGATCTTGTTGGGCACCAAGGCTAACAAGCCTCTAATTCCCTGGATCTTCCCTATTTCCCTTTTTTAAAATAGTCACTATATTTCCCCTTTTTCAGTCACTGGGAACTTCCCCAGACTGTCATGTCTTCTCAAATATGGTTCATGGTGGTTTAGTCATTTCCTCAGCCCACTCCTTCAGGACCTTTGGATGTATCTCATCATGTCCCATGGACCTGTGCACCCTCAGGTTCTTGAGATAGTTTTGTACCTGATCTCCCACTACAGCAGATGATTCTTCATTCTCCCACTCTCTCTTTTTCATTACAATTATCAATACTTTTATAAATTAGTTGTAATAGTAGTAGTAGTAATAGTATTAGTACTAGTACTAATGCACTAAATACTATATGTATTTTCTTTAAGTTATTAAACTCTTTTCATCTCAAGCCATGAGATTTTTTTTTTTTCCTCTCATTCTCCTCCCCACCAGGGGGAAGGTGGGCAGTGGAGTGAGTGACTGACTGGTATAGAGTTGCAGGTTGGGGTTAAGCTATGACAACTATCAATTTTCATAACATATTTTTCTTGTTTTAAAACTTCTAGTGATGGAGATATTATAATCCTTCAAGATATTTCATTAAAGTGTGAAATTGCATTTACCATTACTCTTTTTCCCTCCCCCGATTAGGACATTAACCTGCATTATTCCCTTTCAAAACCATTATTGTCATCCTATTGACAGTGGACATGGAGAACAGATCATACCCTTTTGCTTTAGAGCTGTCTTTTATATGTTTAGAGATTTAACATTTATCTTCCAACTTCTCCTTTAGATAGACTACATCAGTTCTCATTTGGAATGTCTGATCAATCCTATTGTTTTTCTTCAAACTCCTTCAAATTTATCTACTTATTTCAAATATTTATGGCCTGATATTTTACCACAATCACATGAGTGGAAATCCATACAGATATGATTTTCTCTATGGAAATTCATATCTCTATTGCAAGAAAAAGCATAACTATAGCTTTTCCAGAAGTATAAATTAAGCAGTTTGGTTCATAACTCCTGTCAGAGACTAAAACATCATGGTTAATTGCTTAAACATTTTTATGAAGAAATTTTTGCCTATTATGGCAAAGGTGTTTAATAAAATCTGCGTGGAACACCTCTGCAGCCTGAATGTGGCCCCTGGGCTGAGGCCCCAAACTATGAGTTAAAATGCCTAAGGCTATTCCAGATAAGAAAAAGTGATGCTATTATTTTAGACACATCCACTCTGCAAAGTGATTGATAAGGCTGGGAGGACACTTCCACAGGAGGATCAAGCCCAGCATCTTCAGGGTGGAAGCCATAGCTCCAGGCTTATCTGCTGCCAGCCTTGCACAGACCCCCCCAACCAAAGTGAGAAGTGTATGATTTTTGTGAAGCCCTTCATGCTCATCTCAGCTCTTCACCTGTCTGCTTGGTTCTCCTGGATCATGACACTGATCACTCCCTTAAGGGAGCTGATCCTCTGGTTAAACTACTTTGGGGGAAAAATGAGTAGGGTAAATCAGCATATCCAACTCTTTCATAAGTGAAAACAGCTATTAATTTCCTCCTTTCCACTCCTACATCAGGTAGATCCCAAATTAATTTTGCAATGTTTATTTGTTTTGTTTGGTTTGCTCCTGGTGAGGGCAGCATAGAGGAAGAAAGGGGAGAGGGGTCCAGAGTGTAATCATGGTTTTGCTGTAATAACTGCATTCTGTGCGCCAGTTTGCGTAACTTAGCTAGAAAAGCTTAGAAACATGCCAAAGTGCTTCATCTGCTAACTAGACAAACTGAATAGCTGCTGATAAAGCTGTATTGGGTGACTTATTTAATTTTAAAGCAACCCATCTAACAGGATTTACATATTCCCCTTCTGGTGGCTGAGATAATCTGACTTCTGAATGAGGGTGAGAAGCTTATGCATATGAATAAGAAACATTTGTTTATTTAAAGAGTGATTGACAGAGGGCCAAAAGATAGATCTGATGTGATTTAGATAATCTGTTGTTTTCCAACATCATCTAGAGAGACCTCTCAGATTGTCCCAATGTCTGCTGTACTAAAGCTGTAAAGGACCCCAGATTTTATAATAAGAAAGTTGCAATAGTATGAAATAGTAAAATTTCCTTGCATCTTTAGAACTCCAGAAACACTTAATAATTCTTATGACTACCTTTTATAAAACTTTTCTGACCCAAGTTAGGAAGGGATGTGCTTGTGTGTGCATGTGTAGATAGCTTATATGTACAAACACCCCATGAAAGACTTTTGGTTTAATACCACAGAGAGTAAAAGAGAATGGGAGCTTCTACAGTGACCAACAATTTTGCTGCCTCAATATTTTTTTCTTTCAAGTTACTCATAAAGATCCCCAGAGCTGGCTCTTTCACCAACACAGAAAAAAATAAATTTTGTAGCTCTTTCTTTCTCTGTAGATGAGAATGTGAGAATGGCTGAAGCTGGAATACAAAGCCACAGGGAAGCTGTGGTGAGCTCAGATGCTTGCTCTAGCTCCTGCTGCCTGGCAGATGGGAAAATGTGAGGAACAACTGCTCCCACACCAGCAGCTGCCATTGTTGCCTGCCTACTTTCCAGAACTCTGGCATAGATAAATCTTGTATTGGGGTCATGGACATCATTCATATATCCATTTTGCCTATGCCAACAGACACTTTTTTGTCCTATGCATTTGCGCTACACATCTGTTTTCTGCACAGAATTCTAACTCTGACATGTGCATGCTCTTAAAAAGAACTGCACTGGATCATGCCACCAAGAAGTACTGCACCAGTTGTGTTCTTTAAGATTTTTAATATGAGATTTTTAATGTAAATTGTAATTAACTCTAATAGCCTTCTTCTAATAGTCTTTTCAGTTTGTATCAACTCTGTATTCTGTTTTTGAAGCCAAGTGAAAAAGAAATTAACAAAAGGTTTTAGTTCCATTTGTTCCCTGAAAAAAATCTAGAATTAATAAGGGAACATTTTGTCCTTTGCTTCAGCAGGCTGATAAATTTAAATACAGTCCTTCTCTACCAAGACCTACTCAAGTCTACAAGCACTGAATATTTCTGTGCACCAAGGGTATGTTCTTGAGGAAATTCTGATTAGAATTTGAGTTTCTTCCACTAAACAAATTTCTTATTTTAAATCTGCTTCAGTCACATTTTGAATTTACCATTCACTCAAATCCCTTTTAGCAGCTGTCATATCCACTGCATTTTAGAATACTTTAGTCAGTGCGCATGGTACTGCTGATAATAAACATTCCCAAAGATTTTTCCAACATGTAGTTACCTTTCCACGATAGAGTTGTTATCTCTTTTAGTACTCTTTGGAATTTTCCCACTGAGTTTGATCTATCAGTCATTGTTTTGCTATCTTCTTCTCTAACCATGTTTAACTGATCTTAGAACAATATTTGAATATGGCTTTTCTCTAGGAATAATCTGTTCTTCCTTAAATCTGGTTTTCCTTAATAAAGTTTCAGAACAGTCACCAAGAGGTGTGTTTGATCAAAAAACAGGACTTTCTGCATTCTGGTTCTTAATTACATGCATTGTTAGATAACTATTTCATATTAATAGATTGCTTTTGCTACTTGAAGGAAAGAGGAACACCTATTATTTACAAAGGCTTGCCAAAAATTCTGGTTCACTGTTTCTTAACCCATCATCGTCAGTTTAATATCCATTTTTTTACTACACATTCACTGCCATTTTTAAGAAACTGTACATATAAATCTACAGATGTATATATCTACATATGTATGTATATATAATATTACAGTATTTATCTTGTAGATCTGTTTATTTTTCCCAGAAATTTGACTTGCAATGGAGAATAGAAAAATATATACTCCTTATCAAGCATTTCTAAGACTGATTCTCTTTTTCAAACCTTAAACCCAGGCATGACATTCAAAGTATTATGGAATTATTAATACAAAAACATATTTCTCCCATGTTTTAATCAACTACAGTTACTAACAAAAGAATTTAATATTTCTATTGGTTTTCAAAGAACTACTAAGTAAAAATAACTACTCAGTCAAAATAGAAGGTTAATAATCTTGAAATTATGCCATCACATCCAGCAGTACTAGGTGATATCAGCTTATTTCTGAATGATTATCTTCATAAAAAATTAGATATTTAAGAATGTTGAACAATGAATTTGAGTGTATTGGAAAGAAGAAAGTGTAAGAGTTTATGAGTTAGGCAACACAGAAAAAGGGAAAGGATATTTCAAAATATATTTTATATATATCATAGAAACATATAGGAGGATGTAAAAACATTATTTGAGGTATACATGTCTCTATTTTACTCTTTCTTTTCCTCTTTTTGTTTTCCAATAGCTTTTTGCTTCCAACTCTGCACCTTCCCCCACCCAAGCAACTGCATCCTGGTTTGTTTTGGGTGTTTTTTTGCTATGGGTTAATAGCATTAGTATTCTCCAGCCCCAGCTGGAGAGGTCTTCATTTTCTGTAATTTGCTTAGACCATAATTTCTTCTGTTTTTTGTGACCTCATTATAAACCATAACTAACCATGACATCTTTATGCTATGGCAAGGAGTAAAAAAAGCCTCTGAAACTAATATTGATTTTGTTCTTTATTTCTTCAATATAGACAAAGTATCAGTGTCATAATCATTATTTGGAGACATCTGGTAAAATGAAAGCTAATAAAGCGTTGATCATAATTTTCTAGGGAAAAAAAAGCTTCAATCTTTTGGCATTTATACATGTGCCTCTCTTGTCACCTGCAGATTAGCTTTTAGATACTCAGGGACTCAGATGTAGAACTCCTACATCCAAGTGCAGTAAACAAGAACTATAAGCAGAATTATTCAATTTTTTTGCAGAAAATAATAATAATTTAGTATTAAAGGCATATAATATTTCCAAGATAAAAATAAAATAAAAAAAAAAGTAGAGGATGACTCACTGGTTATCCAGGAACTTAAAAGTGTGACAAAATATCTTGCAATCCAAATGACTATTGTTAAACTGAAAACAAGTTAGAGTAATTTTATAAGACAAAAGAGGAAGAATTACCTCCTAAACAGTCATAAAACACCTCAAAGCTGAATATCTGGGATATGCAGTTTCTATATTTTTTTCCTTTACCTTGGCAATATATTATGTCTCTCTCAGTATAAATAATGGTTTATAATGCATTACTTTCAGCAGAGGACTTATCAGCTGGAAAGCTAGGTGCAAATAAAGAAATAACAGAAACAGAATAGGTAATTTATTTAATTCTTTGTGTGTGTGTGTTCTCCTTGTGAAAAATTATGTTATTTTTCTTAAGGTGAACAAGATTAAAGTCCAGTATAAGCATGAACAGCATGAACAGAAATTTTTAGACTTTCTCCAGAGAAGACATTTTAAATTTCCTTTCAACTGTTTAAGATTAGAAATATGCTTACACCTTTACATGTGTCTATGGGATAAAATGGAAAGATGATGCAAGAAAACTTGCATTAAAAGTCTAAATTATTCAAATTTCAAGTGATATAACAATTTTATTACCTTTCTCCAAAAACCTAATAAGAGGTTACAGAGTAAGTAAACCTAAAACACTATTAACCTAAACACTATTAACCTAAAACAAATAAGCAAAAAGACTTACAATTTTGCTGTGTAAGCAACAGTGAATTTATCAACAATGATTTTAAAATATTGCCTAAGAATTTTACTCTATTTCCTGCTTTATTTTTCTGAAGATTAAATATTCACAGATAGAAATGTAATTTTAATACTGAGATAATTAATCTAGAGAAGAGACAAACATTTAGACTATTTTCTTCAGATGAATTCTTCATTATTTTGAAGGCAATGTTTTCCTCCTTCTGAGGGAAAAAAGCCCAGTGCAGCTTTCTAATATTCCCAAGGCCCACAGTTCTGAGTGGTCAGCAGGCCAGGTTCACCCTTGTGACTGTGTAAGTCCAGCACTTGCCAAATACAAAATGTGTTACTGAGCAGCACTCCCACTACATTCCCATTGCTATGGTGCTCTTTATAATTGATGCATAAAATGATAAAATTGTGTCCAGTTAAGTAAAACTCTTTGTAACCATTGTAGTGTTTTAGGCTTGACTGAGTCTGTCCACCAGCTGTATGAATAAACAAACACAAAAGCTTTGCCACATTATAGCACGAACCATGAGATAGATTATCTTTGCCAAAGAAAGCAATGGCAAATTTCCTGGGACCAGCTTGCAACTCCTATGACGTGCTAGTGACAAAGTACAAAAATAACAGGATCTTTTTAATGGCAGTGGTGGAAATTGTGCAGATGAGAGCTTTCCTTTAAAGAAGACCCAGAAAATTATCCAAAAGACCCCAAATGAAAAACTAATGTCTTAGTGATAAGATGACATATGTCTGACAAAGTGCAGAAATGTAGAACACACTGTTACAAAACCCACCATCAACATGAGTGTTAAAAACACTTTTTGCAAATCCTTTCCTATTTAATTCTTAAAAATGATAAGCACACAAAAATCCTGAAAACAGATGCAAATATAGTTCACCAAAGAGAATAAATTGCAGATCATCAGTGGCACGAGGTCCTTTTTTGGGGGACCATTTGCTGGGCAACCATCAGTGCAGGATGTAATATTCAGGTTTTAATTTATTATGTGATTGCAATAACTTTAAACTGTTCAGTGATGACAGGCAACTTTATTTACACAAATACAACCTGTGACCAGTGTTTCTCTTATGAAGGAATTTGTAGGTGTAAAGCTATTAGATAAAGAAACTACTTCAGTTCTTATTCAGTTACATTTATGCTCTTTATTTTGACATCAGTTAGAAGTAGTGAAAGCAGCATGTCACAGTTCAGATGACAGTTAACAATAGTAAAACAGTTAAGCTGCCTCAAGCTGACTCTTTTGAGATACAGGCTGTCCTTGATGTTCATGTCTAGTGGTTTGCTACCACTGAAAAAAGCTGATGGATGATATGTGGTAGCTGGCATTGCAGTGCATTGAATTATTTTCCCTTGCTGTGGCTGACTCTGAAGGGTTTTATAATCTTGAAGTGCTACAGTGAAGTGAAGGGAAACATTATCAATCATTAAAAATGCCTTGCATTTTAAGATACTTACACAGTAGAAAAACACTGGGATTGATCAAATAATTTATACTCAGTCAACCAGAAAAAAAATTAGTGTCTTTTGGTTTTTTTGTTTTTTGTTGTTTTTTTTTTTCCCTGTGGTGTGTCCATAAAAAGGCTGCAAATTCTTTGAATGTGTATGTAAGTATAATGGACAAAAATTTTCTCAAATCTGTCTGGAATAGAAGTCATGCTATTTTGCAAGTGTTCAGTGTACACTCTGCTAAATTAAAATGATGCTAGTATCTCAGTAAATGATCACAAGCCAGGTTCTTTTTCTGCTCTTCAGCTGAAGGAATGTGTTGCTTTTAAGGGAATGGGATTCTTGTACATATTGAGATTTTTAATCATTACTTCCTAAGTAATTTATTATTTCTTTTATAATATTTGCAGCTGAGATTGCTATCTCAGAATTTGAGATGAATTTAGATTTTTGTCTGTTTTTAAAAATAAAAAGAAACTAGACAAGAAACATGAAAGCAGAGATTTTTGAAGTTTTTAAATAGAAATTAAAACACTCATAATAATTACAGTTTAAAGATTAATCTCTTCCATTCTGAAGCACACTTGTATTTGAAAATAGGAGATTGTTCTATCTGAGAAGATGGAACCATAGAGTTTAAAAAGTCTAGGAATTTTTTGGAAGCACAAGGTTTTCTTTTTTCCACTCGTTTAATGCTGTGTGAAACAGTTCTTTTAAACACTTGAACTGTTGAGTAGGAGTTTAAATTTGCCACTTTTTAGTTAGAGAAAATGGGCCACCACTGCAATATATCACCAAATCCAGCTGTGATTTATCTTTGTTCAAGAGCGATATTATGTTTGTAGCAAGATATTATACTCACTGGCTACATTCACTGTCTTGCTCTAAGGAAAGAAGAAGAGACAGTGACTGAGATTTATGGTTTGATACAATGGGCAAAACATTGTTCAATATCCATAGGGCCCAATGTACAGAATCAGAAGCTCTAAGTCCATTGAACTACAGCTCCAGGTTTGAAAATGTTCATATGCCTCTTTCTATTCCCTTGAGAAAAACAAAAATTGGCTAAAGTGGGCCAAGCATAAACCAGTAGCCCTTCTAGTAACATTTCAAACAAGGGATCACTTATTAAATCAATGATAGCTTATAAGTTTCCCATAGTAACACAGGGAGAGGCACTATCCAGGTTAAACAAATGTGTTAGCGTGTCAATGATTTATACAGAGCATAACAAATACAGAAGAAACTGCAAACAAAATAATTTGATCCAAACAAATGACAAAATAATGTGATCCTGTTCCCTGACAATGTGTGGCAGGCATGGTGGGAGAGTCTCTTCATCATACTCTATGTAGTCATCTTGTACTTGATTTACTGAATTAAGCCATTAGTATTTCTCAATGCTTCAAATGTTGATGTGTTTGTGTGTAAAGTTGTGTTATCAGTCCCAAATAACATTTGTAGTTTTTATGAGGATATGTGACTGATTTTATCCTACAAATGCACGTAGTATTAGTTGACATACAAGGACTGAAAAGGTTATCAAAGCCAAAGTACATCTTGCACAAACCAAAAAGAAAGAACTAAACCACTTATTTCAAATTACCATTTGAGTATTTCTCCAGTTTTATATAACCATGTAGGAAACATTTTTTGTAGTGTTAGCAAAATAGTGTACCAAATGTCAACACAAAATTCAATTATTGGCTTTAAAATATTAAAAATCCAATTCTTGAACATCATGCTTACACAGTGGCAGAGAGATAACAAATATGGAAACTTATAGCTCAATATACATCACCATGTAACTGTAAAGTCACAGGAGAAAATTTTTTTTTAAGTGGTTATACCAGATGTTGCTTCAATGTAGGATTTCTCTGCATACTGAAGTAAAGTATGCTTTGGGATATTTGTTAAGGTCTTTGGTCAATTCTTAAAGCATGAATTTAAAGAATAGTGGGAGGATTAGGGGTGCTTTTCCTGAGAAATACAAATTCATTTTTCTCAATCCATTTGTGCTTTTTTTTTTTTTTTTTATGCTAAAGCCTTAAGCCCTGAATTTGAGCTTCCTAAGATGTTTTTTAGCTTAACACTTATGCTACTATATAGGACTCATTGTTCCTTTATGTGATCTAGTATCAAAACTAATCATAGGGGAAAGGAATCTGGAGAAGGACGAGAGAACTTGTTATTTATTTGACAGGCTCATTATGAAGTGAGTATTTTTCACTGAAGGAAGAAGAAACTAGAGGAGTTGATGCTTTTGAGAGAAACACCAGATGCCTCCTCAAATTTTTTCATATATATTGAATGAGCCCACAGCACTCAGAGTAATCTACAAGCTGGATGCAGATTTTTCACACAGGGACTGCCATTTTTTCCCCATACTTTCAGTAAGTTGAACTACTATATTTTAAATTATCAGTAATATTTACCACTCTCAACATGGAATGCACCAAAATATAAATGTTCCAGTTTCCACAGTTTTCCCAACAGAATAAAATAAACACAAATTAAAAAAAAAAAAAAAAAAATTAAAAAAAAAAAAAAAAAAAAAAGAATACTGAACAATAGACATACTACTCTATTGAAACATTTTTCTTTTGTGTCTGTTTTATGTTTTTTTAAAAAGTATCTATTTGTGGGATATGTATGTATTTTTAACATAATAAAATAATTTTACATGGCTTGATTATACACAAAATTCTAAGAGAACATTGTCTCTTTTAGAAATCATTATTCACCTCAATTTCACAGATGTGAATCAACATATCTCCTAGGCATCCTTATACAGAAATATTCATCTATAGTCATAAAAATAACATTAAAGTTGTAGATGGTAATAAATTGTATGCTTTAATGAAAAAGTGTATTAGTTGAATTATGTTACTTGATTAGCAGTGTTTATGTCCTCTCCTGTGAAGTTACCTACTTTATTATGTGAGGTGATTCAAAACTTTGTAGTGAATATGTATGGTTTAATTGTATGGGGAATCTTCTAAATAAAAAGAAATTCACTTCCAAAGTATTTAGTAATTACAATCCAATTAATTTTGATAGAAATCATCTGTGCAAAGGGCTTCTGAAAACTTGGATTTTTTCCTTTTTATTTAAATATTTTAAGATAAATAAAGGTATTGAAAATAATCCACAATACTTTTTCAGTGTTCATAAACAAGTCACCTTCTTCTCACCTATTCTTGTCTAGTGACAAAATAGCTTTAGTGTGTGCATCAATACAATAAAGGAGTACCAGAGGAAGAAATTGGTCTGTAAATCTCATTAATTCAGTGATTAGCACAAAGAGAAATTATCCACATACTGAAGCACAACATTATTCTCTTACAGAAGGACAGGAAGAGTGAGCTGCTGTTTGGTATGCAGTATGTTAAATCCATTTCAGTAAACCAAGTGTGTAACATTACTCAAAATTTCTTTTGTGGAAAAGAGCTACAGTACACTGACATAACTCAGTTTTTGTCTTGTTCAACTCACAGACATTGACACGTAAAAAATCCCATCTTCCATCTCTTTGTTATATCAAAAATAATAATAAAATTTATTATTCCAGCAATAAGCTCAAATACTTTCTTGCAAAATATAATTTGAAATGAGCAAATATTTATTGTGTCAGAAAAATATCAGTAAGTTTAGTAGTCACAAACCTCCTTTGTATTGTTTTTAGAGCATTTATTAGAAAAGACTAAGAATGTTGGAGGCATGAATTCTTGAAAATATAGCCGAAATCAAAATGGAGAGATGCAGTCCTAATTTCCTGTATTTTGATAGAGGTTTATGTCTTATATTTTGTTTATTCAAACTTCTGCAATTTTAAAGAACCTTGAGCCAATGTTCCAAGGAATACATATACCTCAGCAAAATGTTTCCTGCAGTGCTGTGGAGCTAATCAGCTGGTGGTCTAGGAAGAGCATTTGGTTAGTCTATCCACAACGTGTCAACAGAGCTGCTCTCAAACCTATTATTTTTGTAACTGAACAAGAAGGTGAGACTGTATTAAGAAAATAAGGCTTATGGGCAAAAGTCACCAATAGCAGTTGTGCTAAACAACTTTTTTTTAAACAAATTTTTCCTGGTTGCTATACCAGCAGAAATGGGCCACAGCTTCAGCCCATGTACTGGACAGAACCTGAGGCAGATTTCTCCTCGGGGGTAGTGATGCAGGGCAGCCTGGCATCTGTATCTTCAGATAGCAACACATCAGGCATTCTAGCAGCAGACAGTTCTGCTGGGAATGACTGCTACAGTTGTTAAAGCCATAACTCCCAGATGGACATACAAAGCCCAGGGAAACCATGGCAGTGGTATTTTGATTGGTGATGGCAATACCCTTATCTGAGTCTCAGTGGCTGTAGCCATGGGGTTACCTGTGGGAAGTGCCATGGAAACACATGAGTGAGCCAAGGAAAGAGCTGAACCATCATGGGAGCAGGATCCAAGGCAGAGCTCTGACAGCTACCAAGAGATTGACATATACCATCTTCAGGGGATGGAATACTGAGTAATTGGAAAATTCAGTTAGGCTTCCCTTCTTAGCACCCACCACAGTGGCAATGGCGACAGCTTGACTGTGGATCTGACACAGTTGCAAAATTTGCTCACTGTTGCATGGCTTTTAAAAATGAACTGTTCACTTACTAATGATTAAGGGTGTTTGAGTGTTGGGGTTAATATAAAACAGATTCAATGTGAATGAGCTGTGGCCACCACCAAACATTATCGAAATGAAGAAAAAAGTGTATCTGATGAAGGATTTCTAGATATTTCAGACTCTATGTGGAAAAGTACTAGTATGCTTCCATAAGAAACCTGAATTCCACAGGAGTGTGGAAGTGTTTGATGCTACAAAGCAATTACAGCAATAAACAAATTGGAAGCGGACAATAAACAAACAAGAATCCTCCCTATGACATTGATACTTAAAGAATGAATACCTGCAGAAAAATTCTTACATGAAAGCTTTTTATCTTACCTCTCTTCCCACTCACCTTCTTCACACTAAACATGCCTGTGAAAACTACAGCATTAAATCTACATTCATATGTTACTGGGGAAATGCTTCTATTTTAATATAGAAGACTTTAATTCCCACAGAGAACAATTCTTTAACAAGAATTAGACAATGTGCTATGCCGGAATAGGCAATGAAACAGCAAAGTTGTCCTGATGAACTTACTATTGCTTTGAATTCTTGTTTGTTACAGAATAGAGGATTGACAAAGTGAAATAACCTCTTACCTAGCAATGGAAATAACAGGTGGATAAGTGACAAAAAAATCCTTTTAAGAGAGGAGGAAGATGAAGTTTTACAGACAAATATACATACATAGAAGTCAAGCTTTCTAAGAAACTGCATGTGACTTTGATGTCAGAAACTGAAGTGGAGGGATAAAGATCCAAGTGGGGAGCAGGGCACCAGGGGCAATCAGACACATGTGGAAGAAGATTAGGAGGTGTGGAATAAATTTCAAAAGAGATATTCAGAATTCTTCAAAAAATAAGGAGTTAAAAGTTACAGAACTATGGATAGGTACTTATGAAGATGCACTTTATAAAGGGTGAAAATTCCTTGGGAAAAATAGATATTTGGATTAACTCACTAGCTACTGGTATTATATATAATACATGGACAACAGGCAAATAGAATCTCACCAAACTGTAAGCTTGTAAAGATATTCAAGTCTCACACTTTGTGCTGTACTGTTGTATATATACAAGACTAGACTGGCAGAGCAGACTGAATCTGGATTTCAGGAAGAGTGCTTCACGAAACTCAATTCCCTGTGGAACACAATTTTTTTTAAGGACAAAGGTAGAACACTGGTTTTATCTAAGACCAAGAATTTGGTCTTATTCCTGTTTAGGTTTTTTTTTTCAATCTAATAGCTTAAACTGTCTAATTAGTACAGAAAAACCTTAATTAACCATACAACTAATTTTGGTTGGTTGATTGGTTTTGGTTTTGGTTTTCGTTTTTGCCAGACTACTCATCCCATCACCCATGATTTTCAAGACAATATTCACACAGATATACAACTTTAAATGACATAAATGTTAGTTGGGATGCTGGTAGGATTTGCATAGAAGATCTTTTCTCTCAAGAGAGCACCTGAAAGCTTGAGAACAGCCAGGGCTGTGATCTAGGTCATGTGATCCATGACCTTTTGTAACAGCAGGTCATGTAAAATGCAGCAAAAGGGACAGTAGTCAGTACAAGTAAGCTGAAGGTCTTCTAGTTTTGGATGTGTCTTTCAATTTTTAAGTCTCCATTGAGTAACAACATTACAGACAGCATAAGGAAGTTGGTGAAGGTGCCAGTCGCACGGAGTCCCCTGAATAAGGAGTATTATTGGTACATGCAACCTCAGAATAGTCTTTCAATCAGTATTTCTAAGACTTTTGACAACAAAATGGTGGTCTTCATCATAAGCAGGCACTGAGGAAAGGAAAGAAGGCATAGTTTTGTCATTTTATACAATTTAATGTGCTCATATCTTGAGTTTTGGTCTCTATATCTCAAGATTCTGTGTTTACTTATGAAAATCAACAACAGTAATAGTAGCTCTACTTTTTCCCATTCACAGTAGTCAACATAGAGTGTACCTCTGTTTAAGAGTGAATGTTAGGTAATGCCAGTGCCTGTATTGATGCCATCTGAGTTCAGTAAAGGAGAAGAGAACTTATATTTTATTTATATTAATTTTAGGAGTAAATTCAAGTGGTAAATTTTTTCCTACTTAAGACAAACATTGGAAGATTGTTAATTGATTCTACCAGAAACAAGAATTCAGGCATCTCTTTAGCTACAAGTGAAAATAAAAAGAATATTTAAAAAATTAAATAGTCAACAAAAGTGCTTTATAAAATGGACAAACCACAACCAACTTAACAACTGTTAGGTTTATAAAATATTTTTTTTTCCCTTTAATAATGTTTAGTGAGATCCTACAACTTGGTGGTTTCACCCTCTTATCTCTTCCTGGAGATTTATGCCTTCTCTGCTATAGCCTGAGAACACAAAGATTTCAGCTGGAATTTGGTATATATGAGAGGCAAGAGCTTGGGAGAGAAAATAACAAGTATAGCAAAAATAAAAACTACTCAGGTCAATCATATGCAACAAACTTCCAAACGTGGTGGTATAAAAAGCTTTTTTAGATACAATTTTTGCAGTCTTATTATTGTGTCTGGACAGTTGAATAGAAAACCAGAATTAATCTCCAGTGCAGGAACATGGGCACTTTTTGGGAAAAAAAAGATGTCTAATAAATTCTACCTGTCTGTCAACTGCTCAGCTGAATGTCAAAGAGAATCTCCAGTAAGTTCATATCTCTCTTGTACTGGGGAGCCCACGCCCAGTATTCCAAATGTGTATCACCAGGGATGAGCAGAGGGGAAGGAACACCTCCCATGGCCTGCTGACAGCACTCCTCCCTGTGCAGACTGGGATGTGGGTGGTTTTCTTTGCTACAAGTAAATGTTAATGCTGGTTTGGAATCTAATAAGATCCCCAGGCCTCTCTCTGCCCTGGTGATTTATGGCTGGTTGTCCCCCAGTGCTTACTGGTGCCTAGGTTATTCTTCGTCAGATGAGGAGGATATTGAAATGGATATACTTATTAATGTACTTATGGAAAGACTAAATTGATCAAATTTTTTGCACACTACCTGACAAAAATCCTGTGTACAGTAAGATGTGATCATACATTAAAAAACAGATTTTGTCCTATAAGGAAACATATAAAAACAATCCCTCCACTGTTGTGATTAAAAAAAAAAAAAAAAAANNAAAACAAAGGCCTTGCCTGTTAGCCTTTTAATCTGAAATTTATTTGTGAAATTTGTTTATTTTGGAGCCAAACCCAGTAATTCCTAGAATTATTATAAGCTCACTAAATACCCTGCCACTAATGGGTTGACTTCAATAAATGAGTTAGGACGGCAGTATTAAATCCATTGGGGAACTCAGCAATTAAGCCAGTATATGCAATTTACTAGACCAAAGTACTTCATCCAAATCCTGTCAGTAAAAAGCGTTTCCCTTTTTTTCACTTAAGACTTCTAGACGATTCTCTGGAATTCTAAGAGGGTCCCAACATTTCACTCTTCCCTGCAAATCTGGGTCACATAACCCACAGTGCTTTTTTGAAGTGTAGGATGCTGCGTGCTTTCCAGACTTCCCTAAGTAACTTTTCCAGCAGTAAGTTTTATTATGCCATTGCATTAGCTTAAAGAAAATATGGCAACAACTAAGCATCAGAATTTTTTCACCATGTGTAGTTTTACAGTAGAATTCATATAACTAGATAATTCTACTGCCATAGTTGTTAAATTTACCTTTATCAGTATAATAAGATGATGTTTTTTTCACTCTAAATGACATGTGGACATACAGAAGTCTTGAACTGGTAGGAAATCGAATTCTTTGAAGATTATAAAAGTGTTATTAATTAAATAATGTGACAATCACCACTGTTCTAATTAATTTTATATTGATTTTCTTTTTAAAAAAATATTATTGACTGGTTTGGCCCATATTCTCTAACTAGAAATTGGTCACAAAAAACCATGGTGCAGAGCACAGTAAGAACAGTGATTCTGCAAAATGTTTCAGTTTGTGATTGGAGTGTCTCTGTCAAATCTGCCAAAGAATCTGTTAACATGGATTTCTAATTCTGTTAAAATATCAGCAAGTTTAAATATACTGTTAATGCATGAGCTTCACCTCATATAGTGTTGTGCTGTAAAAAATAATGATATTTAGGATGTTGTAAAATGTGCTAATGTTGGGAATCCAGATTGTATTTTTTAATTATTTAAAAAGCAGCAATGGATTTAGGCCAGGACTCTGCATCTCTTGGACTTTAACAAAACCTGGAATAAGCCAAATCGAGTGGACATAACTAACGTTTACAAGTGGTGACAATTCACACCACATTTAACTTATTTTTCCTAGTTATTTTAGTGTGACAGAGAGCAAAGAAGGCTTAATTATGGCTTTTATAACAGCTTTCCTATTATTCAGGCTTCCTGGGCTTTGATAGCAGTTTATTCCAGACCAGTCCAGCTTCCTTTGCTTGATCATGCAGCAAAGTCGTAATAATCCTATTGGTAACATTACAGGCTGTTGCTATGGAAATTAATGTATTATCTCAGAAAAATGACAGATGGGTTGAAGAGGGAACAAGCCCATACTTAAACACTGATCCTTACATGACTAACTAATCCCTAAACGGATGTCACTTAGAGAACAGCTAATTTCAAAGACTTTACTGAAATCATGTGACTAAGGGGAACAGCAGAGGACAGAGGCTATGCTAAGTATTTTGCTTCAAAACAGTTGCATTATCTCTCTTCCATTTTCACTTATTTGTATTGTTTTTCTCTTAACATGTTCCAGACAACCTGCAGTAGATCAGGAACCACCAGGAGATAGGAAATAGCAGCATTGTTTGTGCAGATTAATAATAATAAAAATAATAGCTTCTCCTGACCTCCCCCTTTGTGAGTAAATTATGTCATTAAAAAAAAGAAGTAGACAAGGCAGAGTCAATGCTGTAGTTATTGTTTGCTGATACAATTCAGATTAAAATACCCCAGAAATTAAAGAACAGCAACGTACCATTATTCTGCCATCAGAAAAAGGGATATTGTGCATATTTTAAGTCTTTAATCATTGACGCTTATTCATCCTTTTATTTTAAACAGAAATATTTGGGCTTTTTGCCCGTAGCAGAGTAAATTGGGTTAAATTATGGAGAGTGCAGCATATAGCAAGTGGAATTTGCACAAGAAGGCCAAACCTAGAGTGTAGGTTACAAACTCCTTTGGGACACATATGCTAATTGTGAACTGGATTAGGGTAGTAGAATGAAAAATACATCGACTTTTAAAGGAGAAAAGAATGACTATGGTATAAAAATTTTGTTTAAGACTGACAAGTGATAGCTGCTTTTTATTTAACATAAAAAATATTTTTTCTGAGAAAACAGGAGGGAAAAATACAATATTAGGATATTTTAGTTCCTCTTAAGCAGTAATAAATGACACCATTTTGATAACGTTTTCTTCAGAATAATTTCACTGGTTTTTACGAATCACATAACAACACATTCTTCTTTAGTGGTGATTTTTTGTTTCTGGCTACAAATAATGATGTTGCAACAACTGTCAAAATATACTATTGTTAAATAATTAGGGAAGAGAAAAACCTTTTTGTACTGCTAGCAGAATACTGAATATTATAATCATCTTCTTATAATGCTCTGAGTAGCAGCAAGAATAACTAGATATGAAAATGTATAAATCTGAGTCATATCAGGAGATAACACATCATTTCAGAATTATAACAAAATATGTATAAAAACAGGGTTTTAATTTAAAATCTCCAGAAATGAAAGCCAAGACCTCCAATATGTCATAATTTTGTTCACAAAAAAGTAGTAATTCCCTAAGGAAAATTTATTATTTTAATTGCTCAGAGAAAAAAAATTACCACTCTTATGAAAGTTAGATATATATTTTGCAGATTCTATTCTTTCATATAATAACACCTGCAGTGACCCTCTCTTTGACTTAAAGTTCAATGAAAGAAAGCAAGCAAAAACCCCTACAACTCACACTCCAGAGAAAATCTGAATATTAACAATAAGCAGGATTAGAAAACTTGGGTTGCTGGACTATGCCAGGCATTTGTTGCTTGCAACTCCACATATCATGGTCTTTGGTATCTTTGGAGGTTTGGTTGGGGTTTTTTTGGTTGGGGGAGGGGGCTGGTTTTGTTTGTTTGAAGTTTTTCTGCTGGCTAGTTTTTGTTTTTAGCTTTGTTTTCATGTCAGGTTAATCAGGTAAATAGAGGAGACATTAAATTCTGCAATTTTATTTAAACACCAACTAGGGCCAAGAGAGAATATAAGCAAATGAGTCCCAATAGACTGGTGTTGTTTCTGCTAGGTGAAAGTCACAGAGAGTTCAGAGCCATTAGAAACACAAAATAATGTTGCAATTGAGTGGAAAACAAAGCTGAAATCCAAAGAAGAGTGTAATGGGAAAGACGGCACAAAGTGGGTTTGAATTGTCTTTGTTGCTCCCTCTATGAAAAAAGAATTTTTTTTTTTT
>VYXF01000176.1:113275-156015 GCA_013397295.1 Polioptila caerulea
AAATTTTTTTTTTTTTTTTTTTTCCCTTATACTGTCATGGTTTAATGACAAATGTCTGCTAAGGAAGGCAGGAGCATCCCTTGGAATGAAGGATGTAAACCCCCTCCCTCTGAATTATTGTAATTTTGGATTTAAGGGGCTCTCAGGCAAAGATATGGGAATGGGAAAACCAGGTTTTTATTAGGAGAACCAAAATAAAACAAGCACACAGTATTAAAAAAATAAAAAAACAAACCCACTGCCAGAGNGAGTCCAGTGGAAAAAGGCTGCTTTGGTGTTCTAAATCTCAGGTTTCTATCCAGGTAGAAAGGCTTGGCTCCTCCCCCTGGATGGAGCATTTCCCCATGGTATGATGGAATTTTATCAGTGAGACTCAGTGACCCATTAGCAGAAGATCTTGCCCTGGAGGGAGGATGGGTCATGGAAGAGAAAGAAACTGCTCCTGCTGGTTTCTTATCAGCTGGCCTATTGACAGAAGATTACATCACCCCTCACCTCAGTTCCAACAGATGGTGATGGAATACCTTTTTTGGTTACATTTTGCACTGCAACCCATTATGTTATCCACCCATATAAAGGTTGGAGGGTCGTTATGTGGGTCAAGAAGAGCGTTAGTAATAGTACTTTGATCAGATTTGTAATTTCTGTTTCAAAAGGAATGGTAATGCTTGGTCCTGTCAAGGCAGATATAGCAATCAAATATTTATGACACCATTAGTTGTTGATTATTTACTTTTCTTCCAGGGAGCTAGTATGCAGGTCATTTAAATATGAAATAACACTTTTGAGTTGGCTTCAAAAATTTCAAGTTAACTTTTAAGAGGCAGAGCATCAACAGATGTGCTGACAAAAGGAAACAAAGAGAGGCAGGAGGAATTTAGTGTCACAAGTATTTATTATGCAAGAGGTAGAGTGGAGACTTCCACAAATCATATGTTAAAGCTGCCCTGTATTTATGAGCAGCATTGTCTGGATATCTCTCAAACTGTTACAGGAGTGCAAAAGAGATCTCATACCTCAGCCATACTTCCAGGATACCAAAGGAGCCCTGCAAATTTTCTAACCTGAAACATCTTACAAGCAAATACCAAACAAAAGTTACTAATATATTTAATTCAACATTTTTTTTCTTTTTTCTTTTTTTTTTTTTTTTTTTTTTAATTCTAAATGCATTGTCAGTGAATTTGTACTTTGAAAGTTGTACTTTAAAGCCAAATATTCTATGATTATGTCTTCAGCATGATATTCTGAAATTGTGGGATGATTCATATCAATTCATGGATGTTTAGGTCAGAAAAGTTACATGATTTTTTCATACTAGGATTCACAACAGAAGAGCTTAAGATCTTCATTACTTATCCTAATTTGCAAGGCAGAATTTTAATAAAATATCTTATACAGAAGTGTCAGTAGAACAATTTCAGAACAAAACATTGAAATTAACAGAAATGTAAGAGAAAAAAAAAGGACAAACCAAAAACCAACCAAAATTGCCATCCCGAAACAACCAGAAATAAAATAGTATTAATCCCCAAAGTCTAAAAAAACTCAAATAAAGAGCTATCAGATTACAGCTTGCCATGAATAAAACATTATTTGAAGGGCACTAGATTATGTAGGATAATAAAAAGGTCTATAGATTTCTGTACTGAAAAAGCTGGTAGAAACCATGTAGGAATAGAACTATGTACCTTGATATAAGACATTCTGAGGAAGATTCAGCAGTGACTTCAACACAGAAAGTCTTGAATCAAAATCTGTTGAAATTTTATGACATCTTTTGGATAAGATTTATTGGGATGATGCTTAGGTTTCCAATAAACTTTTATGAGTTATCTTAAAAGAAGTTCTTAAAGAGAATAGATCATCATTGCCAGAGGATGGTAGCTGTCTCAGATTTGTAACTCAAGGTTCTCGGGGAGAAAGAAAGAAAAATGGAAAACCATACAAAGAAATATAAGTATTTTACAGTAGTGATTTCCCACAGAGCTCTTCAGGCACCTGTGCTGTGCTCAATACTACTCAAACTAACAATAAATAGCGTGGAAACGGGGAAATGGGGAAAATGGCATATTTAGAGTACAAAATTAGAACTGACAACAAAGATAAAAAGAGGAATCAGAGTGAATGACTGGGTGACAAAAATGACAGTCATGACCCAGTATTGATAAAGGTAAAGTAGTACTCATGAAGGGAAAAACAGTCACAATTATACATATATAGTGATAAGCTTGAAAGAATTATTAATTTAAGAAAGAGGTCTTTGTATCATTATGGATGGATCTATCAAAATATCAGCTCATTATTCAGAAGTATTCAAAAACTCAAGGAAGATATTTTTAATTATTCGGAAATAAAAACAAACAAATTATTTTGTTATGTAGTAATTTCAATCTTTGTTGGATCTGAGTCTTGGATGTTTGCTGTAGCTTTAACCATCTTCCTCTGAAAATCATGTAGAAGATCCAGAAGTGGTGGAAACTAACAGAACAGATCAGATATATGGGGACTTTCTACTTGACAAAAAAATATTCCCTGGTCTTTAGTTTATATAAACTATGGAGAATGTAACGTATACACAACATATAGGAAGTTGGATGTCTTACAAAAAATGAATAAATAATGTTTATTCTCCATGTTTTATGAGAGTTGATTGTACAGCTGCTGTAGAATCAGCAAAAAAGTTCTTATGTGAAACTGTTTTGCACATATAATAACCAGTCTTTGGAATTCATTGTTACAGCAAATAAATATGAGGAATTTAAAAATCATTAAGCAAATTCATTGAAGAAATACCCTTGTATTAAACATGATGCTGTGTCTGCAGCCTCAGGAGTACTGAACTGAACTCCCCTCAGGAGTGGAAAGTCTCAGGACCACCATCAACCAGATACCTGAGCTGGGAGAGAAGTATTCATTGCTTCCCATACTCCTAATCATTTATCACAAGTCACAGAAAGAGGCAGAAGACCTTTACCCTGGCCAAGTATGGTGGTTTTTTACATGAGAGGCAAGCTGTGGGAAAGTTTTGCTAGAATGGTATAAAAGTCCTGATCTCAAATACACAGCAGGAATCCCATCAGTGCCAGAGGCTTTGACCCAGACCTACACCTTCCTCTCCACCCTTGAACTGCCATCACCTGCCTGGAGGCACAGGAGGAGCAGCAGCCCTGGCATCATTATGTTTAGCTGAAGACATTGGGAAAGGCTGTTCTTGCTGGCTGAATTCCACCCAATAGGATGTCTCCTTGCCAGCAGTGCTCAGCACACATGGGATGCAATATCGAGGGAAGCGACCTTTGGGAGACATCTCTCTTCTGTGCACTCTCTAAGCACTACATATTTTCAGTGCCTGTGAAGAGAAGATAAGTTAAAGCAGGCTTCAGATTTTAAAGTTTAACATCATGGAGCAGATTGTTTTTTCTGTCAGATCATTTTCTAGCTGGCTTTCTGACATTCATCAGTTTTATTCTTTGTGCCTGCTTCATCCAAGATGTTTATATTACAGGAGTATCACACAGACATGTGTATTTGGTTCAAACAGGCTGAGGAGCACAGATTTGTAAGCCTTTACGACTGTACTTACTCAAAAGAGTAAAGACATCATAGAGAAAAAACATGATACTATATTTTAAAAGGGAAACTTGGTTTAATTTAGCTCCATCTGCTTTAACTATCTCTAATAAACATCTTGCATCTGAGTGCTAGTAAGTGCAAATTAAGTTTCACTTAGAGAGATGAACTCTTTCACTACAAAGACCAGTGTAAAGAGCTCCCCTGCTTTTAAACATTTTGTGTAAAAGATTTTTTTAAATCTACTCATTGATCACAACTTTAAACTCTTATCTTCAAACTGAAAGCTCAAGCCTCTTTCTATTGCAGAGCCTAAGATCCCTGGAATTTGTTAAAATAAAAGTGCTATAGCTTCAAGATAAATTGTTTCATAATTTAGAGAAAAAAATCAAAGTTTTCCCCCTACACACTCTCTAAGCAGCTCTCAGCTTCTAAACCCATCAGAATATAAGTCTTCTTTTATAGGGCTGAGCATTGCTGAGTGCTGTGTAGCTATGCCTTGAAGCAAAAGCAGTGTCCTACATTGTTAGCTGTGCCACCAAACCAATCTCTTCTCTACAAATGAGCAAGTAAGGACTGAAAGCTACTTTTGAAAATAATTGAAGACTCTACAAGGTATTTTGAAAAATAGCCCGAGATACAAATTTATTTTCTTCTTGGTGGGTCAAAAACTGTATTATACCTGGTCTGGAATTTAGACTCCCATATACTCAGGCTCTGTAAGCTGATATTTGCTTGGGGAATGTTTTTTTTTTTGCTGCTTGAACTCTTGTCCAGGACTTTGGGGGGTTTTAGGCAAACAAGTACCACCTGCATGCTTTGAGCATTACATCTCCTCCAGCCATACACAGAGAGAACTAGAAAGCAAATTAGTATAGAAATATCGGGGTTTGCAGTCAGCAGATGCAGAGCTGAGCCCAGATGCTACAGCTCCAGCAGCTCATTCTCCTCTCTCACTCATCACCATCCCCGTGTCTGCCCATGCATGGCCAAGGCGTGGTCACCAGTCACAGATGTCTTAAGCTTTCCTCTGCTCACTCACAAGCAGCCACGTTGCTCTGCATCCCCTTTTTCTCCTCCACGCACCCCCTCTGTATGTTGTGACATTTGCTTTCTCTTTGATCATCAGGAATATGGTAACCTTGGCAGAAATCACTTTAATCATAATTTTCCTTAAAAAAAATGCTCCACTGAAACTTCAAACAGACATTTTATGAGACATTTCTGACAAAGTCAATACTGACATCTTTTCAAAATTTCTTTTCTTTGGAAAAAAAAATTAAAAACCATCAAAATGAATAAAAGCACTCATGTTTATCTGGGTAGTTTGCATAATCAAGCTCACTTCAGAAAAAAAAATGCTATCATCCTTTCCTTTAAATCTGGAAAGATTTGAGTTTAAATTCTTTTAAAAAAGCAGGATGAATACAAAATGTAAAAAGTGTAATATTATTTAACGAACAATTTAGCAATCATAAAGACTAATGAATACTGATAATGTTTTGTGGAATTTATTGTAAGTTTTTTTATATTTCGGGTATGTGTTTGCACTCTCTGAAAAGGAAAAAAACATTTTTGGTTTTAAATCAATCTTCTGAGACTAGGAGAGGTGTTTAATTTTTTCTTATGCGTTTTGACATCAGAATAGTTGTGTCAATGCCCACACCCAGAGTTAAAATATCCCAAAGATTTTCAGTTTCATTTCTTTGTCATGCTGGGTCAGTTCTCAGTGGTGGATTTTTTTGCTCTCCCCATATTTTTCTTTGCCCTTGATTCTCATTATTATTTATCTGCACAAGTAGCCTTGGTAGTTTTGGGGGTTTTTAGATGTTAGAGCTGTTTCTATGTTGCTAAGCAATTTCAGAACTATTTAAAAGTATCTCCAATTTCTTCACAACTGTCTCACACACACAAAAAAAATATATTCTTCTTGTTGCCACCTTTTCAATCTTATTTTCATAGATTTAAATGCAATTGAATATTCCTCATCCTGCCTCTGTGCTATTCAGAAAAATTGAAATACTTTTATTTCTAGGGAGATTTTGTACCAAAAAGTAAAGTCATTCAGAGACAATAAAATAAGAACCAATAATTGTCTATTATCCATCTGAACAGCCTATAATCACTGTGAAAATGCCTTGTTTCCTAACAATGAAGTTATCTCCTAACACTTCAGTTTATAGAAGTCCTGTGAATCATGAACTCTGAGGATTCCCACCTTAAAATATCCCATTTACATACATGTAGTATGATAGTGTTAAAAACATAACAGGGGAAAGGAAACAGCGAGTATTTACAAGTAAAGTTTCAGAACTGAAATTGTAAAATTCTGGATGCAGCAGATAACTTTTAAACCTAGAATCAGCTTCCTCCATGTGTGGATTCAAACCGCCTATACCTGCATGATGTGAGAAAGGCAGTTTGAAATGCTTCCTACTTTGGAAAATATGTGCATATCTTCAGGCTCTATGGTCATAGTTAATTTAATTTTCATTCAGGTGCAAAAACTACAAAAAAGTGCTCCTCCTGCATGTATTTGCATTTATTTACTTATAGGGATGCTTATAACAGAATAATTGATTCCTTTTTCCAATAGAACCTACATTATATCTTCACTCAGAATTTCAGTTTAATTAATCTAAAGTTATAATTTCTGTGGCCTTCCAAATTTTTTAAATGTTTTTCATCTAGTTATGAATTGAAAATTAATATTATACATTTGGCCTTACACATTTCTTCAAAAGATACTTCCTCACTTGTTTTGGTGAAATTGTTATGCAGTCAAACAATGAAAACTGAAGTTGTTTTGCCTACATCAAAAGAAAGGGTTGGTTGGGAAAACATCTGAAGATTTGATGAGATGTACATTAATGAGCACACATTTCTTTTTCCTATATTGGTAATAGCAGACCAATAAAAATGTTGCACTAATTTTTATTCAAATTATAAGCTGTCACAATACTACTATTACTGTTCCTGATTTGGTAAGGCCAGTTATGATGACTGTATCAACAGATTCGGCCAGAAAATATTTTGAAAACCTGAAGCTATACCATTAAAAGAGTTATGTATACAGAAAACGAGGATTTCAGTCAAGTCAGACTTGGTTTTAGCACTGAACTCCTGGACATCTGTTGTTAGAACAGTATATTACGTCTCTGACATACACAACCAATTCTGTTTATTTCTAAGATATTTTGTCATTCATACATTTAAAATACCATCCACCTTATAATCTTTCTTTCATTTTTCACTTGAGGATTTAGTCTTGACACTCAACGTCTCTGAAATCTATATTAGACTTTTTTGGTACAGTTTCATTTTATATGAAAGCCTTATGAAAAAAGCATAAACTTTCTGAAAGTTTATGCTTTTGGATTTTTTCTGGAATAAAGGTAATTCCATCTTTTCTGTAGAGATATGTCATTCCAGTTTTATTTAAGACACTTCAGAACACAAAAATATAAGAGAAGAACTTATGAATTGTCATTTGCTGTCAAGTTCCTGAAGCACACGAAATGCTTGACTTGAGAACAGCTATTTTTCTCATGAAGTTAAATGGAATGACTTTCATTGACCATTGCTGAGAGACACTCAGGAATTTTCAACTTCAATGCCCATTTTCCTTAAATTCAGACTGTGGGTATTTAGTACTATCAGTCACCAAATAAAGGTCAGACATCACTGATGTGTCTCATTATTGCACACTTAATGTAATATATCTAAGAATAAAAATAAAATCCACTGATTTCTATGTTCTTATACCGCTATTTCTGTAACTAAGTCTAGTAGACAAATTTATAAAAACAAGTGTTTGTCAATTTTCTCCTCATCATTTAAAGTCTAAACAAAAAATAGAAGGAAACCTCAATTAGCTTTCTTAATAGATAGAATACAAACAAAAAAATAAAAGAAGGCAATCAATCATTGCTTGTATCAAATCAGTCCCCTATAATCCTGAGGAATATGGCATTTTATGGTAACTGACACAAACAACACTTATATTTGTTCTTTTGAAGCTACTGCATAACAAAACTGAGAACTAAATAAAGAAAACTTCATTAACAAGTAGGAGGGTCCAATACAACCTGTAAAAATTCTTATTTCTAGCTCCCGTGAGGACTGAATTTCAGTTTATTTGAAATCCCAGTCTAACAACATGACAAAACTGTCTGTTATTACTGAAACTAACAGGCCTTTTTCTGGAGTTCTTGTAATTCCCTTTAGTGCTACTGAGGTGGGAAAAATATTTTATCTTGCCTTAAGGCAATAGCTGTCACAAAGGATTCCTCAGAGAATGTATGACTGCCTTACCCAATAGCACAAAGGACAGATAGGTCAATAGGATTTACCTGTAAGCACCTGACACACAATCCTCTTTCTCCCATCGCTAATACTACCTTATCCTTCCCCCTCTGCCACTTTGAGATTGCTGGCTGGGGAAGGAGAAAGTAGAGAGTTAGAGAAGTAGAGAGACTTAGATGTTAGGTCTCCCTGAATTATTAGTGCTGGTCAAGATGCTAATTTCACATCTTAGCTCTGATTTGCACCACTATGTGACACTTCCCAGAACAGGGTGAGAGTTTTAAGATTTCCTGTCTAAATTTTGATCCTGTTCTTGACCTCTTTCCTTCTTTTTAATTTCAGTTAAAATAGCATTATTCCCTCCACCTAATAGTTTCTTTTCACTTCCTTTTAGCCGTTTTGTCTTTAATGGCTATCAAATCTTTCTTCTCTCTTACTTCAGGCATTGATAGGAAAAATTTTCTTTATAATTTATTTCTAAAAGGTGAAAAATGTATCATTATTTAAGTAAAGATATAGGCATTTTTACACATTATAGCTTCCATGAAATATAGCATCAAAATATTATTGGAGGCCTATTTTGGTACTATTTTGAACACTTCATAGAAACAATTCACTAAGTCCTTAAAACCAGAAATTATTGAATTTGTTCATATAGAGAAAGAAAACCCTTGTCACTTCAGGAAATTCTTCAGCAAATGAGAAGCCAATAAAATTCATGACAGCAGTCAATTTTCATAAAGATTTCTCTTTGCAAATGGGAGAGTGAAACAAAAAAGAAAGCTACAGAGTTAAAGGAAGAAGACTATTTGTACCCAGGCAGAGAAGAGGAAATGATTTTGTAAGGACACAGTTAGATGAGTCTGGTGTTACTTTTCCACATTAATCATGGAGATTAAAGGGATAACTGGCAAAATTTCCTCATGTAATAGAAAAAGATCATTGTTTTTTCAAAGAGAATTGTGTGCCTCCATGGAAGACTTAAACAATTTCTTATGACAGAAAGAATGTGTGCCAAGAGCATACAGGCCAGGAAATTGAATATTGCTGTAATAAGTACATGACTTCATTTAGGAAGAGTAGCCAACTGCCTCAGTTACTCTACTGAATATAAGTCTCTAGTGATGTAAAGATTTGGGAGTAGTAGTAGTAACAAAGAAGAAGTTAAAAAGTACTCATGTTGACTACCTAGAAAAAAATAGAATATATAGATACATGCCTAAATGCTTACATAAATACAGGTATAGATATTTCTGGCTGATCTTGGATATAAGTATTTTTAGATGCTTGAGAATTTAAAGCATAAGATTTATTTGGAACATACTTTCAGATTATTTGGAAGTCTGTTTACAAAATAACAGGTGCATTTGCACAATAAAAGGAAACACATAACATTCTAAAAGATGTGTACACAATTTGGCTTTTCTTTTTCCCATGCTAGAAAAGGATTAGAATCTGCAATGATAAATCTGCCAATAATACTGGTGATGAATAGTGTTGCATCCTGGCAATCCAGACCAGAAGTCCACACACATAGTGGAGATAGTGTAGAGCTGTCTTGACATCTATAAGCCCTGACTTCTCTAGAAAATTATTCAAAAAATTGCTACAATTAAAAAAACCCGTTCCTCTTAACAGTCACTATTTTTAGGAGGAGTCATTCTTAATTCTATCCCATGTCTGTTGTGTTTCTATAGGAGAGCTTCACAGGTTCACAAGAGGTACTTATTTTAAGCTCACCCACTGTGATTGCTTTGATTATGACTTGGCAAACATAGTTTTCAGATCAAACCCAGGTCTATCACTTCAGTAATACCAGTATGATACTTGAAGATATTAATATAAGTGGAAAAATGATACACAGAAAGGGGCTTCTAAATGGAAGAATACACCTACAATCTATTGCCTAAAATAGGAAAACAAAATCAATGATGTCAGCTGTCTCTATTTCTCAGTCTCAAAATACTGAATATGAAGATAAAAGAAATGTTAATTTTTCTCAGTATTAGTGTCTTTAGAAAGACACCTTTCAAGAACTGTCCAGGTTAATTGTTAATTGATACAAATAATCTGATGTTTTATATCAGCTGAGGCCTATGAATGTCATTGCAAATCTTCTTATGGTAACTCCAAAAACCAAAGTAGGTTTCTTATCTTGTCTCTTTATGACTGTCAAGTATCATATTGTATGCATGTGTCCTTTGAATGAGGAATCTTAATGCATTGACTTATGCCGCCAGGATTTTGACAGAATTTTGATATTTCAAGCCTTCCAGCTGTCCTTATAACGTAGTACATAATGAGAACACTTCTAAAATAAAGTGCCATCAGAGAGGTCACATGTGAAGTATATGTTTGCATAGGTTCATGTACTTTATGGTGATTATACTCTGACACAGGGACAGAAAGAAGCTCTATTAGTACAATTTCTGAACAAACATTATCTTAAACACATTGGCCCTAGCAGAAAAAAATGTCACTTAGGCATTTCTCAGCAAATTAAAAAAATAAAAGGAAAAGACTCCGCAAAGAAAAGAATCTTGTATGACTTTTCAAGAAAAATGCAAGGAAAGATGATCCACTGAACAGAATTTCAGCAGTTGACAGTAATCCAATTTTTTTAGTTTATAACATTGATATGAAAAGAACAGTGTGTATGCAGTGAGATCAATGACCACTAATCATAAAATGGAAGAATTTAAAGATGAAATAGCCCTGTAAGAACAGTCAGCCTGTCCTCTGCCCACACAGATTCTCTGAAAAATATATCCTAACCCACTTCACAGCATATAGAATATAGCTCTTCTAATATGAACTCCACTGTTTCAGCTTTTACAGTAAAAATCTGTCCCTGTATGACTTTTGTCCATATCTTTCTGGACCTTTTCTTAAGCTAATATCTCCCCACAAGATGGTGGCAATAGAAGTGTTAACCAATTTCAAAATTGTTTTTAAATTTATTTGCTTTCACTTATATGATAATTGAAAAAAATAACATCCTAGTCTTCCACTATTTTTTTTTTTTATTTTTGCCGTACTCTTTCAGAAATTATGGAGGGTTTTTTTTCCCCTTTCATTTACACCTATTTCTACTTTAATTTCTGCCTAAGATTTTTACTTAAAGTGAAAAAAAAGACATATATAACAGAATCACAGAATGATTAAGGTTTGAAGTGATCTCTGAAGAGAAGTTAATTTGACTCCTCTGCCAAGGCAGGGTCACCTGGAGCAGGAACTCGGGGTTTGAATCTCTCCAGAAAGGGAGACTCCGTAACCTCCCTGAGCAGACTGTTCCAGTGCTCTAGCACCTTTAATGAAAAAACTTCTTCCTGACACTGAGATGAAACTTCTTGTGTTTTAGTCTATGACCATTGCTCCTTATCCTGTCTCTGGGCACCACTAAAAAGAGTCTGGCACCATCCTCTTAACAAGTGTCTTTGAGATATTTATATGTATTGATGAGGTGCCCTCTCAGTCTGTTCTTCTCTAGATTAAATATACCTAGCTCCCTCAGTCTCTCCTCATAAGAAAGATTCCCCAGAACCCTGTTCATCTACATGCTATAGGAGCTCCTTCTCTTTCTTGAACTGAGGGGACTGGAATTGAACACAATACTCCAGATGTGGTGTCACCACGGCTGAGTAGAGGGGCAGAATCACCTCCCTTGACTGCTGGCCACTCTTCCCAATGCACCCAGGATACCATTGACCCTCCTGGGCCCAAGGGCTCAGACCTGGTCAGCTTGCTGCCCACCAAGATTCCTGGGTCCTTCTTTATAGAAAATGTGAATTGAGTGTGAGGAGGCAATCTTTTAACAGACTGGTCTGATTTGCTAAGTTTCTAACTCACTAATATGTTGATTCATTCACTATCTCACAAATTCACTAATTCTTGCATTTATGAACAAGATCATTACCTACCATGGGTGACAGTGGCATAGTCACAACTGTATTAATTATGAACCATAGAGTGCATAGACGGTATTTTTCTGGAATATGTAAGGTTTATTTGAATATTTTTTGAGAATTTTCTACTGAAAGACTGGGTACAGAATTTCACTTCATTGCTGTATAACCATGGAAGCATAGACTCTGGTCACTTCAGAGCCTTGTAAATTCCCATAATTCTGCTCACAAGAGTCATGCAGAGACATGCATATAAAACACAATATATTTCCTACATTTTTTGGATATTTTGAAGTCAGTATTTAAAAGTGTTGTCTTTATAAGAACTTCTAAAATCATAGCTTTGTTTAACTAGAAAAGAATATCAAGCCTTGTTCCACATCTGACTTATTTACATGTAAGCACAGGAAAAAAAATGTTCCCCGTGGTTGATGAAGGACTGAAAGGAAAACAAAAAAATCCTTAAAAACAGCTGTACTGGATCAATAGGAACATCTGCCTCCAGTAAAAGCTACAGTGGATAACTAGGGAAAGCATTTCCTGAATTTGCTCCTCTTAAGTTTCTGTAAGTTGTCTTAATTAACAGTATGCCTTAGCAAAGAGTTGCACCATCTAACTTCATAGAGGAGTGCCCTTTGGTTTCTAGTCTTCTTCCTACTACTTTAATTAGAATTTTCCACATTTTAATGTAGAAAAGATACTAAATTCATACATATTCACCCTTTCCTGACATTCATGTGCCATGATTGGACCTCAGCTAGCAACTAAGAACTCCGCAGCTGGTCTCTCACTGCCTTCACATTGGAATAGGGTAGAGAATAGGAAATGTGAGAAAACTCATGAGTTGAGATAAAGGAAGTTTAATAGGGAAACCAAAAGCTGTGCATGAAAGAAAAGCAAAACTAGGAATTCATTCACCACTTCCCATGGGCAGGCATATGTTCAGACATAGACAAGAAATCATCACCCATAACAGTGACTTGTGAAGACAAACAACATTGCGTCAAACATCCCCCCCTTTCCCTCTTCTTTCCTCATCTTTCTATGATGAGCATGATGCCATATAGGCTGGAATATCCCATTGGTCCGTTGGGGTCAACTGACCTGACTGTGTCTCCTCCCAACTTCTTGTGCAACCCCAGCCTGCTCACTGGAGGTGCTGTAAGGAGCAGAAAAGGCCTTGACACTCAGAAAGCACTGCTCAGCAGTAACTAAAACATCCCTGTCCTATCAACACTGTTTCCAGCACAAATCCAAGACATTGCCTCCTATTATCTACTATAAAGAAAATTACCTCTACCAAAGTCAGAACATTGTGACACTTCTGATTCTTTAAATCCTTACAAATATTTATTTATTTATTTATTTATACAGTGGGATAACAATGTGTTCTGGTTTGGTTTTTTTCCCCTTTCATACTTAGTACTTAGCATTTTATTTGTCCTTTGCCCACTACTGAACATGGAGATGGCGTCTTTGTGGAACAATCTGTTATAATACAAAGATTCCACTCCTCAGGACAGAGGTCAGGTCAGTGTACATTTGCTTTATGTGAAGTATTCCCAACGGTATCATTTTGCTGTAAATCTGATCTGAATTTTATACATCACATTTTTATGCAGTAACTCCTGTAATCTTTCACAGTGGGATTTTCTTCTTACTGTACTGAACTACCAAAAAATTTTGTCACCTCACTATTCACACCAATTTTAAAATTACTTCCCAATCTATTGAAAATCATGTGTTGAGGAGCAGACCTTCTTTCATTTTGAAAAATGTATTTTCACTCCTCACCTTTGAGTTGAATCTTCTAGCCGAATATTGATCTACTCAAGTAATTATATTTTTATCATCATATATTTGGCAAAGGAAGCCAAAAATATATAAGGCATGACTCTTTTTAATAATCATGCTGTTAAGCCTTGTGCCATCCTGCTACTACATGTCCACCTTCAACATTCATTATTGCAGCTTTTGATTAATTTGCCAAGTACATTTGTGAGGTTTACTAAGTGATACTGTTCTGCAAATCTATGCAATCCTTTCTTAAAAGCAGGTATGATATTTGTCATATTTCAGTCCTTAGAACTAATACTGTGTTTGTTGTAGCTTGTCTGGGAGTTTTTACTATGAAATTTCATAGCACAACTAGCATTTAATCTAGATTTCCTTTAAAGTGCTTGGATGAATATAGCACCCAGGCAACTTGTTTCATAATCTCTTTGTAAATACTTCAATTTTGTGCAATATTTGAATACCCCCTGGGAAAGGGAAAGGGAAAGGGAAAGGGAAAGGGAAAGGGAAAGGGAAAGGGAAAGGGAAAGGGAAAGGGAAAGGGAAAGGGAAAGGGAAAGGGAAAGGGAAAGAAAAGGCAAGGCTAGACAAGGGGAAATGTTTGGCTTCTGTTTCCCTAATTCCTCTAAGAACATATTTGGTTATTTACCACTTTAATCATCTACGAAGACTAGAACCTCTCTGGCTCATTTCTTGGTCCTGAAGTGGTAATAGTAGTTTTCCTGCATTTTGTAAAACTTTGTCAGAATCAATTTGGTTAGTTTTTATTATATTTATCATTTAATACCAAAGATATTACAATTCTTTTTTTGCACTTAGAAATGTCTTTTTCTTTTTGAGGAATGACTTCTTATTTTTAAATAACTCCCTTACCTTATTTTTACAAAATTATTATTTATTTTGACCTTTGTTAAATATTTTTAAGAGATAGCACTCATTTTCTTCTACTGTGGAGTTTTAAAATAATTTTTGTGCCAACTGAAATACATAATTCTTCTATTTGATATGAAATTAACTCTGTAATATTTTTCTTTTAGATGCCATTTATTTTTTGTAGATTTCATATTAGTAATTGATAGCATTGTTGCACTTAAGTGAATAAAATAAAATTTTCTTTAATATATAGCCCAGCTCCATCATTGGCATAACATAGCCTGTTTTTCCTGGTCACTTAATGTCCTGCTTCTTTCATAGCTAACTTATCTTAAGATTGGTCTTTCTGCCAACTTCCCAATATGTCTGTATCCATTCATTCATAATCATAATTTTATTTGAAACTATGAACCCTTTGCAATACCATATGATGTCCAGTTCATCAAGGTGAAACAAGCAGCAGAAAGCTACAGCATCAATTAGGATCCTTTATATATAGATAGAGTTTCTGTTTTGTTTTTGGTTTTGTTTTTTTAAACACCTTGCCATTTTAGTTCCAGTGGAATTATGAGAAAGTTTCTCATTTATTCACTATTTTCTAAAAGTCTGTTACTGTTCCTTTATGGCTATGACTTCTGTAGATTTCAGCATATTAGAGTCCTTGGCTAGAATTTTCTCTCCTACATTTAAGCGCTGTCCTTGGTAGATGTATCCCAAGAGCTCTTTTAATGAAGCTCGATGCCACTGAGAATTTGCTAAGCCAGAAATACAACCTTATGAAGGCTATCTAATTATCCAACATCCAAAGTCACAAACCTTCATCTTCACCCCAATTTCAGTATTGTATATATTATTTGAACAACATATACATTTGAACTAGTATTTTTAAACTTCAAAATGTCCTTCTATATTATTTTATACATATATTACCACAGTATGCAATGATACTGGTACACACTAATTATCTAATTAACCAGGACAGACAATTCAATTATAAATCATACCTTCAGTGGAAGTGTATAATTGTTTTTTTAGGACATGAAGTTGCTTTCCACCTTTGACCCAAATTTAAAGGTCCTAAACTAATTATTTTTCTTTGCTAATGAGTAAATATGGGCTGAATTTGCCATTCATTAATGGCTAAAATTCTTGCATCAGCTAGTGTTTGATTATCAAACAACGGAAGGAAAAATTTAGCATATAGGTTATGTAGGTTTGCAGAGGTAACTTAGACTTTTTTTTGAGAGTTGCCTTGACTCCAGCTGTAACAGACAAGGTAAAACCTTTGGCTTAGCTGTGAAAAACACAAGTGTTGCAAAAATCACTACCAACAAATAGATGCCCAACAAGTCTCTGAGCAATGGCTATTTTCAAAAAACTTCCTTCTATTTTTGTTTTTGAACATGATGTTGTGTAGCATGGAGTAGCTCTTTAGTCAGTTCAGATCACTGTCCCAGTTCTATCTCTCCAAATCTCTTTCCTGCCCACATCCTACTAACTGAGGAGACAGAGGGAGAAACAGAGAAGAAATTGGTGCTGTACAAGCCCTATTCAGCAATAACCAAGATATTGGTGTGTTATCAACATTTTTTTGATCACCCGCCAAAAACACAGCAGAATATAGGCTGCTGCAAAGAAAATTAACTCCTCAGATTTGCTCAGGACAAATACCTGTGTTTGGCATAGTAGTGAATTGCATAAATGTGTAGAAAACAACTCTCATCAGCCAAGAGGAAAGTGTCTAGACTGTACTATGAGTCCTCAAAACTCTCAACAATAAACATTAATGTACATCTCATTCATTTTGTAGTATATAATGATCCAGTTCAATATCACTTTATTTATTCTGAAAAGCAATATTTTGTCTGAGTACAAAAAGCTATTTGTGCTATAGTCTTCTAAAGTTACTTTCTTTTTTTTTTTTCAAACATCATATTCTATTATATGTATATATGTTTGATTTTTTTTTCCTCACACTCTTTCTTTCCTTTTTGGTCTCCATGAGAAGTACAAGCACCCCTTTCAAGTAATATTTTGCAAGAGAACAGTTTGAATTAGGAGGATAGATCCCAGGGATCTATTTTTGTTCTAGAAAGAAAGCCTTTAAACTATAAGATAACCATCAAAATACATTATTTCCTATACCCAAAAATAGACTTAAAATACATATTCCAGAAGAAGTTATCATAAATATACTAGATATTACTAATGTTTATTCCTAATGGTATTAATATTCTCATTTATATTTATAACTTTAAAAAATGAATCATCTGTCTCACTAGCTGAAAGAGACCAGATTACTCTAGCCATAGTATGATTCATTTTCAATAAAAATCACTACTGGTTAATTATAATGTGAAGTCTCTACTGGAAACAGAGCAATTATTTCAATAGTACTTATAATGCTAGCAAGCCTGAAAAATTCAATTTTTAACTTTTTTTGGGGGGGATTAGTGAACTATGGACTTAAAACTAACTCTCCTCATTAAAACATGAGGGAAAAAAACCCCTCACAAATCCTCACCAATTCTGCTTCTCATAAACCAAGTTGTTTTTTATACCAGTTACTCAAAGATAATTCAGACCATCTTTCTTAAAGAAAAATCTTTACAGATAGATAACTTACAAATCTAGTTATCCATTGTGGTTTCTGCACTACGTTTCTTCTTGTTGATAAATGCTAACATAGGTATCCTACTGGCACAATAAACCCTGCATTCTAATAATGCAATTTCAGAATTTTGTTCCTAGCTCCTCTCATCTGTCACTACTATTTTTCCCATTTCCCAGATTTTTGACAGTTGGAAACTCAAATTATGTACCTGGCCCATGCCTAAGACACAAAATTAAGTCTTGTCTGCATTTGACTTCTCTGCAGGTGAAAGCAAAGGTGTAGTTTCAAACCAGCTGAGTTCAACAGGTTCAGAACACAACAGTGTTCTTAATTCAATTTTAGCCTTGTTCAAGCCAGCATAATATATATGAACCACAGCCAGAATGATTTAAATTAAGTACGAACTAAAGAGTGTCTACTCCGATTGAAAATTCAGACAGTGACCCCATCTCCAGTCTGTTTTCAAGACTCAGATTAATAATGAGAACAAAATGATAAAATAAAGAAACTGGGAGGATAGTTGCATGACTCTTTATTTGTTTTTTGTAGTTCAAAAGTAAAGGGGCAGAATAACAAAAAGAGAATGAAAAAGAAAGAAAGAATTAAATGAAACTGAGAGAAAATTGTTCCTGTGGTCATGTTAGTAGCAAAAGAAATGGAAGATAAGAGCAGTTAGAAAACCCTGAGCATGTGGTTCATACTACGAGTGAGACCACTAGTTACAAGGATCAGGAAAATTAAAATGTCTGCTCAGGGCAGAATACAGAGGATATTCTGTGTTCATTAATTTCAAGTCCAGTGCACTGCCATTGTTTTCTGAAGCTAAGACTTTTTTTAAAAGTATTTAAAAGCTCCCTCATATATACAAAAGATACAAGACATCTTCTTGAGAACTGCTTCCCTACCAAAAAGAGATTTTTCTACATTAGGGCCCAAAGCATCACAAAAAAGTCTGGGGTTTTCACTGGTTCATTGCTGTTTAGTAGTGTTGAATATACCTAGCTGCAAAACAGAGACAGAATTCTCATTTATTATTCTTATTTTGTGTGAAGATTGTTCAGATACATCTTTCAATACACGTGTTGACTGCTTACCTCTTGATGTTATTTAGCATCTTATTTCTGTTGCCATTCAGTGTTTCCCCATAGATTATGAACCAAGAATATTATTATGTTTTCTTATGCTGACGTCACTGTTACTTTAATCATGAGGGAAAGAGCATGGATGTTGTCTATCTGGGTCTTTTCAAAGCCTTTGACATCGTGTCCCACAGTGATTCCTTGGAGACATCCGTAGTTTGGGCAGATGCACTGTTCATTGAGTAGAACCTGATCTGCCTTTTTTCCAGGCTGTACTACACAAGCTTCTTCAGGTTCCTGAATAGGAATTGTTCTCTAGAGATTTGTTGCCCTTCTCTGGACATAATCCAGCACCTCAGTGTATTTCTTATAGTGAGAGTCCCAAAAAAAGTACACACACACTTGACTGAGGCCCGTTGATCCAGCCTGTCCATAGTTCTCTTCAGAGCCCTCCTCCCCTCAAACAGAGCAGTCCTCCTGCCCAGCTTGGTGCAATCTGCAAACTGACTGGAGGAACACCCGATCCCCTTGGACCAGATAATTTACGAAGATATTAAGCAGAACTAGCCCCAATGTCGAGCCCTTATGGACACCACTAATGACCAACTGCCAACTAGATTTCTTTCATTCACCACAACTCTTTTTGGCCTGGCCATCTGGTCAGTTTTTTTATGCAGAAAACTCTTTCCTGAGTTCCAGTGAAAGATCTCCATTCAACCTTACCAGTCATTCCCACCAGGTTGTCTTTTGGTGTATGGGTACAGTCTGCTCTTTCACCTTTAGGATTTCCTTCTTGAAGAATGTCCATGCTTCCTGGAATCCTTTGCCCTTCAGGATTGCCTCCCAAGAGAATCTCTCAACTAGACTCCTAAACAGTCCAAAGACTGCCTTCTGGAAGCCCACTGTAGCAGTTCTGCTGATTCCCACCTTAGTTCTGTGAGAATCATAAATTTTATATGTGTTTTTTGTGCTCAGGATGGCCTCCAAGTACGATCCACCACTCCTTCCTGTTCACAAAAAAGAAGTCCAACAGGGTGTGTTCTTTAGTTGTCTCACACATCATCTGTATTAGGAACTTATTTTCCACACACTCCAGGACCGTCCTAGACTGTTTTTTTTCTGATTTATTGTATTTTATTACTGTATTAGGAAGGCATATATCTTCTGAAAAAAATAAAAGAAAAAAAAAGAAATGCATTTTGTAGAGATTTTTATAGAATTTGTTATACAGGTTACATATATGTGTGTTTTAAAACATATGTGTGTTTTTATGTAAACATCCTGTTGCAAATTCCTTTTTGGTTGCATTATACAAGAAACTCAAGAGACATTAATGAAATACCAGGTGATAATACAGAAGCTTCATTCACTTAAAGATGTCTGGATCCTTACAACATTTAAACCACTGCAGTATTGTTCAGGAGATATGTAAAGTCAGGATGAAACAGCAGACAAAATCATTTAACATCCAAAGTGATGCTTTCTTTCTGAAAATCATCTGTTCCTCAGCTCTCCCCACAAACATGGGAATGACTGTTGTTTAATCTCCCTCACATAAGACCTGACAATACAGGAAACATCTAGGGCAATGTTTCACCATTCCTTCTTCTTTAAACAGCCAAAGGAAAAGAGATTGAAAAGAGCATTTATTGTTGTATTTTCTTGAATGGTTGAATCAGTTCTCTCATTCTAATTAAGCCACTGAATTTCCGGACAAGGCATACTCTGTCCTGCTTCATTTGTTCCCTACTGGCATTCCAACTCAGCAAAACATTTTTCCTGTGGAATTATATTCACTGAAAACTGTCATGCCTTTCTGTATCAAAAGTACTAAATCTTGTTTGAAATTTATTGAATCAATTTGTACTCTGAAAGGGTTTTGGTTTTCGAAAATATTCTATACCATATCAGAACTCCTCTTTTGATTTTCTCTTTACTATGCTCCTTGTAATCTTACTCCTTTTGTGCCTCATAAGTTTCCTGACCTCCACTGCTTCATTTAACATCAGACAGTGTAGTGTTTAGTACACACAGTACAAGCTAGGCTTTTTTATTTGTATTTACAAAGGAGTTAAAGGGAAAGCTTTGTGAGGACATAACAATTTATTTTCTCTCTTATCTTCCTTCCCTCCTCTGCTAATGCTTTAAAAAATGTTTGTTGGGGTTTCTTTGTGCATTTTTCCCTCCTGAAGGAGGACACTTATTAACCAAAATGCTTTGAAAGTTTTGTGAAATTTATGTGATCACTAAATTAGTCATTACTATGTCTTCAGATTGTTATTGCTGTGGGACTATGTTTCACATCAAAGTCCTATTATTTCAATGATGTGTTTGTTTATCACAGTAAAACCTTGCATACTGATACATTTTCACTTTCTTTTCCTGCTTTAATAGAATCAGAAAAAACCTTCAGATTCTGAGAAATCCAAAACATTTGATGTAAGCTTTCACACCTGAACATCTGTGGTGCTAATGGTGACAAGCCAAATGGCAAAAAAAAGATCACAGCATCTAGCCTAGTTTATAATGCCAGATAAATCAGCATTATAAAGCAGATGATAACATTTTCGTCCTCAAAACTGCATGTTCTTGCTCTCTGAGAATCTTGACAACAACCATAAAGGGGAAGCTAAGCTGAGCTCTGGGGTGCTGTTCAGAGTTCTGTGATTCTGTGCAAGTGAACACCAAAAACACAGTCCAGACTTGATGTATTTTCCATCGGAATGGCTCATGTTCTCTATGATATGAATTTGAAATCTAAGCAGTCATCAGTCTTTAGCAGACACTGCTGTTAACATGAGATGGTCATATATGTGCATATAAGGATAACGTGTATGTTTTCACTTTTCAACGACAAAAAGTTCACATTCACAAAAACAACAACAACATGAACAAGTCAATAGAATGTTTTTCATTAGTTTAGTGAAAGGAGTACTGTCCGCCAGCTAAACATGAAAAGGAGAAGCTGATGTTGAAGTGCAGTATATGTAATTTGTTACCTGAGTTATCTTTGTACAATTCATCTAAAGTTACTTCAGACAAGTCTCATATGCATCTAGGAGGAAATTATTAAATTGCCCTGTGACATCACTCAAACACAAAAAATCTCCCCCTAAAACTCTGTAACTGCCAGGAACCTAAGTTGAAGGTAGAATCAATTAAAAATAACATTTGTAGGGAACTTTGTAAATCCCTGGTGAGACATTTTTAGTCTTATAGCAAAGTTTTCTTTCACTGTAATGCTTGTTTACCACTGTGGACTTTTCTGCATAAAAATCCACTTGCATTAGAAATATGCAATGAGACTAACAGGTATTTCACTGCTTCCATCACTATACACTCCAAAATTTATATTGTCACATGCCAAAAAGAATAATTAGGATTTATATCAAAATGCAGCAGGCATAATTTTAAAAGTACTTGTTCACTGACTGTATCAAAAATTGTGTCATAGGGCTCATTCTCTCACTTATACTGTTAAGCATTAAAAGTACGTTTTCTAAAAAGGAAGATAAAGTGATACAATTTAGGCAAGTCAAAACTCAGGGACAAAATATTAAACAATTTAAACTCTAGTGATACTACAGCATATTAAACTAATTGCAGTGAGCAATATGGACAAAAATTAAAGTCAGTCTCAGTGAGGGGAGGAATATAAAATTAATAGCAACAACAAAGAAACCCAAATCAACCATGAATCCCTAGCTGAATAATTTATTTCAAAAGCTAAGCAACAACACAACAAACTTGGACCTGATTTATATATTTTAACAGTAATCTGCAAACTGATGGAGATGTCACAAGACTGTTGTATTTATTTCTTCAAATGATCGTAATCATAAAAAATCTAGTAGATTGAAGACCAAGACTGAACATAAAAAAAGTCTTGTCGTCTTCTAACCATGTGCACACAAACTCTGGATGCTACTAGGACTCTATGGAGACATCTAAAATAACTTTAAAAGTAGGTGCTTAAATATTGATTGTTATTTTCAAATAATACAGAGTTGATATTTCAGAAATCTTGATTTTCATTTATATGCTGACCAATTTTTTGCCTTTCAAGTTACTGGGAATATATACTGGAATTTTTTTAGATATCTGAGGAATTAAATGAACACATTTGGCAGAGCAGATATACAATCCAAAAAATAAAGAACTTATGAAGGGGATAATAGAAAGAGTTATTTTTCTAATTAACTCAGGTCAAGAAAATATGTGGCATTTAACAATGTGAACAATCTTTCTGGAAGAAGATATATTTAGATTCACAGTAGGTGAAAATGAACCACATAAACTAGTAGTAAAAGATTAAATAACCATATGAGTTTCCTAAGAAATTTTTAGTCTTACATAAAACTAAAGGAATAGTTTTTGTGTTGTCTTTTTGAGACATTGAAACATCTGATTTTTTTTTTTTCACTTGAGCTTCATGAAGGGAAATACTTGTCTCATTGAACATACATGACACTAATATTTTTTAGATAACAGAGTGATCGCTGCAATCTTCATTTTAATTCCAGATTTCTAAAATAGAAATTGCTAGCCAAAGCACCAATAGAGTTCAACAAAAATACAGAATCCTCTATTATCTAATCCTGCACAAATTAGGACTGTAGCCTGTGCCCTTCACTCTACAAATCCTTGAAGTCTTAGCTGTGTTACAATTTGGAAATCATCTCTAATGAGTGTAACAGATTTCACAGCTATTAGAGCAACTGCATCTTCAGCTGTTTCCTGGTAAACTAGCAAGAAAAAGCTTCCATTTTATGTAATTAATTAATATATTTCATATCATTTAATATCATTTTATGGATACTAGGATTTTATACGAGATTTGAAACCACTCTAAATTCCTTCAGAAAAATAGTCTGTTATTAGAATTAACTGGACACAATCATGACAATGTGAGAAGTTTAGCCAAATTCTACCCTTAGTTACCTCCATGTAAAGGTAGAGTACTTTTATCCGAGTTAATTTATTTTAGATTTCCACATACAGAACATAAAGTGCACTTGGTATAATAACAGGAGGTTTCTTCCAACAGGAAGAATCAAACAGGAGAGACAGCACCTTGCTAAATCCAATCCAGATTATTCCAGATACACATGGTATAGCCAATACACATGGTATAGCCAATAGGTAGTCAATTTGTTTCACCATACATAAATATAATTTTTAGGAATTTCAGCTTCCATCAAATTGTTGAACTGAGTTAAATTGATTACCGTGCACATTTCTAAACACTCTTGATTTAGCAGATCGCGTGTGCAGTGAGTCTGTAGTGAATGTTGAGCTCTAATCTAGACTGAACCTTAACTGTAACACTAAAAAAAAAAATAAAATTATTTGATTGTGCAAATATTAATTTTATTTGCAACACCAAAAGAGATGGCTTCAACTTAGCCTCGAATAAAATAATTTTTTCAACTATTTGATTTTCAACCATCCACACATGCCTTGGTTATTAAATAAGCTTCACTTATCAATATGCAATATATAATACAAGAGGGGACACTTTGAAGAGAAAGAAAAGAACATATTGTTATCATCTCAGATTTTGGAGATTTTTTATGTCTTAGATATTTTAAAACAATTTTCATCACTAGTTAACATGATTGTTGCTTCACAAAGTTCTTGCTGTGCCACAAAATTTTCAGTGTAGTATTTTACTTTAATCATGCTGGGAAAACTGTAACTACTGTAAAAGCACAATTAACATCAATATAAAACCTCTTCATCTCATAGAGACTGAAACAATGCTTTTGACATCAGTAAATACACATATAAGCCCTTTCAAGATATGCAACAACACTGGCAGCAAGGTATGATTGGTTCATCTGGAAGCGTATTTTTAATTGATTTTAACAGTGTTCATTAAGTTTTGAGAGGCTACAAATCTAGAATAATAAGCAGGATTTTAGAGTACTATTAATAGAAATTTTGACTTGAAAGTATAAAAGTTTCCAGTTAAATATACAAATTTAGAGGTACACTTTGGGCAAATCTGTAAGGAATAATTAGTTTCCATGTTTTGTTACTCATCTAGCAGATATAAACTTTATGTGTTTATGCAGCTGGAATCTTAAACTGATTTCAAAATCAAAAAAATGCTTATACAGATCTAGGTCAAATTTAGCCAAATCTCAAGAGTATTAAAAGGGAGGCTGGGATTACACTTTCTGGTCCTGATTAATTTATAGAGAAATTATTATGCCATTACTGCAATTTAGAAACATATTGATAATCTTTATGAAACAGTTTTCAGAAAATGCCCAGAAGTCTATGCTGTAATCGTTAACAAAAAAAAATTCTTACAGTGTAATTTGCAAACTGATATTTCCCTTCTGTATCTTCTGTCTTTGGATATATCAATATACATCTCCTATAGACGAGATATTTTCAGTAAAGTATTGGTAACTGCCGAGATAGGCAAGAAACAGTGTTCTGGGACTGACAAGGGATTTTTTTTTATTTTTCTTTTTTACCATAAAGAGGTCAATGAACCTCTTGTTAAAAGGAGGTTTTCTCTAACTTCTTACTCCTTTTGTCAGTACGTACCAGTATGCCTTTATTTCTTTCGTGGAAAATCTCTTGACCCATAAAAAGCAAGGTATTGTCCTACCGATAAGCAAATCAGCTTTTAAAATACTCTATTATAGTGAAACACAACTTTTCTGAAAGTTTGATACTGTAAGGATTAAAGTGGCAGATCCTTTTATCCTAGTAGAACTCATTGGCTAGGAGAGAGATAAATTTTAGTAAAACATGGGAGTAGCAAAATCATATACAAATACTATTTTGACATTTGTTCTCAGCAAAAAAAGAAAGATGCTATGTTTCTCAAATAAAAGGCAAAATACAACACACTGCAACACATAAATACACGTGTGAATATTAGCAGTATCTATCACAGTGCCCATCATGTTAAGAAATTAATTGAGAAGAAAAATCAAGCAGTGTGTATTACATGGACGCCGAAACTCTTCTGCCTCTGCACCAAAGATAGTCTGACATCACAAGGATTTTTTATAGCAATGTGTTTGGGCCCCAGTCAATCACAATTTTATCTCCATGATAGCTTATGCCGAGAAGCATTAAAATAGACTAACTTTTCCAATTTTCAAATACTTTTGGCTTTTACCACATTTCTGTTTCCTTTTTTTCTTTCCTTGAGATTGATTTTGATTATTTCTTCAAAATTAAAAATGTGCTTTACATAAACTAAAAGTCTGAGAATACTGTCCTTTAGTCACGAGAGTACATATACTGATTTCTTGGAAATTTGGTCACGAGCATGGAGATGTCTGTAGCTATCTTCCACTCCCTTGCTTTGGCACTGGCACCTCACAGCATCCCATGGGTTCTGCAGTGCCAAACCCTGGTTGTTGTCAGGAAATCTGATGCCCTGAGTTCCCTGTGCCACATCTAATAAAAAGAAGTGAAAGAGGAGCAAGCCATGTTCTGAGTTTTCTAATCCAGATCAGATAGTGGCTACGGCTACTTTAATCTCCCAATTTCATTTGAAACTCTCTGAATAAACACTAGAAAAATGGTCATGAAGCCAGACATCTTCCCTGGTTTTGATATAATTTTTATTTTTTCTTCTTCTCCTATCAAGTGAACGTCAGTAGTGCTATTCGTCTGAATAATATATGTCAGGCCTTCAGAAAGCAGTAAGATTTTATGTTCTAGGTCACAATCTGACATTTCAGATAAATTTAAATAAATCTATTTTCAATTTTTGAGATAGGAAAATTCTAGAAACTTATACATCTTGGGTTTTTTTCTTTATTTATATTTTATTATATAAAATATATATTTATTTAATATATATTTATTATAATTATATATATTTTATTATATAAAATATATCCCACAGTTACGCAAAGTTAAGTAGGCTTCTCAGTTTTATTAGCTATTCACTTCTAGGCAGTGCAAACAGTGGCTTACTTGGGTGGTTTAATTTTCAGTTCTTACTGCATTGTTTGATTGCTTCTTAGCGAACACTCATTTCCTAACACTGAGACACAGCAAAATGGTGTTTAAAGCTTTTGTAGCCAGAATGTTCACTAATAAATGCTCCAACACTTAGAAATAATTTTCAGTTTAAATACTGTATAATTCCATGAAGTAATGGCATTTGGCTGGCTGAAGCATACAATATATAACTCCCTTGTTGATATTTATGTGCCTTGGCCCTGATGATCTCAGAATTCAATCGGCAATATGGGAGCCTTTTATTTCTACATGTATGACTCTCAGCCAAATGCTGTAGAGGCATTAAGCTGATAGATTAAGAAGAATTGTGTCATTCTATTTGTCTAGGAAATATCAAAAAATATGGGATTAGACATTACTCAATGGAGAAGTGCATACCGTGTTTGCTAGCCCCATGAAAAACAAGGCAAGTGGTATCTTAGACCTGGAAAGGAAAAGGAAAATATTTTTTAAAAGTATCAAAGCCATGTTTGTCCTTCAAGAAGAACAGATAGATGAGGGGTCAGATGCTTTAGGTAGAACAGTGCCCTCCATGCTTTGGGAAGCTGAGGAGCTGCTACATGTGCCTTAAAGGGAGATCATAAGCTGCTGAAGAAGTATTTTCCAGTTTTTAAAATCAAGAATGCAGGAAGATGACAGTCTCTGAAATCTTATTTGAGGTGCAGAGAATGGTAATCTGTGTACTGTTTTTCAGTGAAACTCAACCATTCTATAAGAGATAAGTAACTTCTGCTCTGAAATCCAAAGGGCTCAATGGGACTCAAAGGTATTTAATAGAAGTTTATCAGAAAGGGATTATAACATTAGAAATTGTATTGCTTTTATAAAAAAAAATGTTCAAAATTTGAATCTGACATATTTTATACCAAATATTGAACTAGAATACATTTTATGAATTTTTACTAAATATTTTATATACTTTAAATTATCTATATTTTTGAAAATATGTGTCTGTATTGTTTGCTCAGAGTTTCTTCAAGTACTTATCATGGTTTTTAAATGAACTTCTTTTTCTTAATGCAAGTTTCAACTAATCATAACATTAATATTATGTTTATTTATTAAAACAATTATAACTTAAAAAATGCCAAAAAAATTAAAGTAGGAGTGAATCTGAGGAGTCTTTACTCTGACATATTTTCAATAGGTTTCTCTGATACCATTTTCTTTCTCAAAGACTGTAATGACCAGTCTTACAGTCAGTCTTTAATAGTCTTTTACTGTAGGTTTTCTATTCCCTATTGTTTCATCAACAGTTCCTAACACAGGAAGCATTCCCCATCTGTAATACACTTGGCATAATGACTTAATGTTCTTTGTGAGATGCCAAATATTTATCTCATACTTCCTTGGAATTTTGACAGTAACCATATTGCTCTCATGTGACTAAAAATATCAATAAATAAAAATGACCTTTTCTGCTCATCTAAGGTATAATGAAAGCAAAGTATTCAGCCTAAAAACACTCAGGAAAAAAAAATCTTATGATCCACAGTATGCCTTGTGATTATAATTTTCATGGCAGAACTGATTTGTTATGAGACTTTATATATCTGTAAAATGGAAACTTATTTTTCACAAGGCATCTATTCCTCTATCTCATTTGTTAAAATCTGCTAAGCTTCCAATAAATCAGACAGACAACTGATTTCATGGGTTAGTGAGGGTGAAAATGGCAATTTTAACACTTTATTGTAAATTAATGATGAAAATCTTTTAACACAAAAAAACCTTTATATACTAAAAGCTCCTCAATGTCTGCTGAAAGCAAATTTTAATGAATATTAGGAATAGTAATGAAATTCTGCCTAAGAACAATATTGACATTTCTGTTTTAAAATGTAATGACAATTCAAGATAACCTTAAAGCAATCTTTTTATAAACTGGAAATACATGCATGAAGGTCTGCCTCTGTGCTTGATGTAAGAGTATTACCATATTAAATCAGATACTATTGCTTCAGGAAAGAGCATGTTAGTATTATCTATGACTTTTTAAACTAAGTGACAACCTGATTTACATGGTATACAGCTTTATAGTAATTCCAGTTTAGTTAGGACCTTATCCCATTTCCATTAAAGGCAACTTAATCTCTTAAGGGAAGCTTAAAGGAATCTGGATGAAATGGCAAGTACTAGGATAAAGCTCCAAGGTAGAAAAAAAATCTTCATTCAGAGCAAAGCTGAAACACATGCTTAGCTCTCTGATGAAGTCTAAGTGCATACCCAAATGTAGTGTGCATTTATTTGCGATAAGGTATTATGATTAATTTTTATATATGTCCTTTAAGGATTAAATTATAAAAATACAAACTAAGAAGGAAATCTGTAACAATTTAAAATAAGAGATTACATAGAAATTAAGAAGAAAGAAAGAAGAGAGACATTATAAGAACTGAGTAGCTACCTCAGTATTTTCTATCCTCCTTAACAGGTCTTGCATTATATGGCTCCGCTCTGACTTCTTTCAACATATCATGCTTCCTAAATATTCAAGGCTGACCATGGAGACAACACTGAAGAGGCAGTCACTTCTCCATCATACCAGTGGTATCACTGGTCTAGTTTGCCCTTAATTTTGCTGTGGTAAAAAACTTCATGCTCTGCCACTATAGCTCTTCAAAAAGGTTGAAATTAAAATATGTAACACCAAAGTGGCAGTTAGGAAAGGTCTATCGCAGAGGAAAAGACAATATTTTAACTTTACATTAAATAGTCCTGGGGAAGAAAGTATTTTTGTTACAAGTTTTTCGAGGAAAAGGAAAACAAACTAACATTGAAAAAAAATGTTTATTTAATATTATAGCAGAAAGTCTTTATATTCATGGATTACCTGGCAGCTAGATAAAACATAGCATATATATATATATATATTTATATGCACATCTTTTAAACAAAGCACCAGAAATTTTCTTAATTCTATTAGGTGCTAGCACTCCTAAGTTAGTTTTGCTGCTGCTTGTTGACTTACGAATTAACAGTCTCTGTCCAGATTGTCAGGGAGAGCAGTGAGATATGCTCAGAAGACTCGTAAGAGGAATAATTCATAGCTCAGTTAAACCATTGGAGCTCCTAACTTATGTCTTTGAATATTTCTCTGTTCAGGGGTGAAGACAAACTTTTATGTTGCCAAAACCTTGTAATTAAGTTATTTATGTTAATTTCTCTAATGAAGAACAGTACAGAACTATTACAGATGGAATACCTATGTTTTAAATATTCATATTTTAATTTTTTTCCTCTCTACTGTCTTATTATATTTTATTTTCATTAAATTAATAATGAATATCCAGACCTTTATACAGTTACACTTCAAAAGTCAAACATTTTCCTAATATTTCATTTTGGAATCAGCTTTTATGGTCAAATAAAACCATTTATATAGACAATATGAAATAACAACAAAAAAAAGGGTTAAAAAAAAAGGAAACAAGATTGATAAGGACTCAAAACTCATGCAATTTCTATAGACTTTACTCAATAATTAAAATAATATTAAAGATCAGTAAGGATTCTCCCACATAAAAGCACATTTAGAAGCTATAGTTTTGGGATCAGTAGTAATACAAAATTTATTGTAAGTTTTCATCACATAAGCTCAGTCTTACAGCTATACTTCCATACTTCTTTCACACATTTTCCCGAATCAGTCCTAAAAATTCAAGTTTAAATAAAAGTGTATTATTTTGTATTTTCTTAAATACATTGCAGTTAATATGAAAAAACACATATATAAAACCATCCTTGTGGATTTAAAATTGCAACATCTGCATCCACCCTACAAAGCTGCTGCTTTTTTATGAGGAAGAAGCAATTTCTTAAATATGTTTGGGTGCACTGGTAACTTGGGGAAATCTGCTGAAAGAAATAATTTTTTTTTCAGAAAATTTTCTCCCTTTACATTGAACCTTTCTTCAATTTACATTTTGCTCTCATTTACTCTTCTCTACCCATGTACTATTTCAGGTAAACACTGGAAAACTTAGGGGAGGTATCTGTTTGATGTAAAGGAAGTCTAAAGGAAAGTGCAAAGAATGTTGTATGAGATGCAGGTTTGGGCTCCACAGATGGAGACAAATCTGGCATAAAAGTACCACGAGCTGTCTTAGAAAGAAAAAGGCTGAACTTTTGTTGGGCATTTTTGTTTCATCCTACAGCCTCACGGAGACAGGCACGAGTTCAGACTAATGTTTTCAGTGATGCAGTGGTTATTTTTTCTCGGGTTACACATAAACAGTGTGTCACAAGAATACTGATGCGCCACAACCTAAGCTTTGAGAAGAGTCAAAAATGCAGGCAGTGAGTAGCTTTAGCTTCTAGGGTACTGCACACTTTCCGACTGTCTTGGCTTCCGGCCCTTAATGAAGGGTCTTCCCCACACCCACAGTACAATAAATAGGCACAACTTTGGATGCTATCCTCTTGCTACAAATTTTCCACTTTTACATGGGTAAAATTATTAATTTCATCCTTTCAATTTGTGGATAATTAATGCAATTACTATACTGCTTTCTATAACCCAGAAATCTGGGGTTTCCCCTGCTCTTTCAGATATTTTCTTCCACTTTTACATCCCCCATCCCAATAGCTGTATGTGTCTGGTTGACACGGAATTCCTTTCACGAAGCTGGCAAGAATAGTCAACAGCCTCTAAAGAACTGTCACCTCTGATATAAATCTCTGAAGCACCTTCCATTTATCTTAGTCAGTGTAAACTGAACTACAGTAACTGAATTTTTTTCCCTGTGCTTTCAATGATCTCTTAGCCATTTCAGATCATTTAGAACCCAGAAATCTAACACTGATGTTTAATTGTACAAGGAATTGACTTTTTTTTTGCCCTTTAATTGTAATTTTAATAATTAAAATTCAGGCAGTAAATTCACACATTAGAATACAAAATTACTACTTATTTATTAGGAAGGAATTTGTTGCCTATTGTACATGCCTTTTACAACACTTATGCAATTTGCCAGATTAGTTGGTAAACATTTCAAGGTGGCTATTTTACATGGAAACACAATTCAAAACAATATGCTGGCCTTGGACTTCAGTTCTATTGTAATTCACTGCGGTTTAAACATACAAATGGCCAAAATGAATGCAATAAATGTTCCTATACTTAAAATAAATGCCTAAGAGATAGAAGAACTGTAATTGCCTAAGAAGAAGGAACAGAAGAAGTTGTTTTCCTATCCAAAATATTTCCATTCACATAATAATAGCCATTAATTTAATGACCCTTTGTGGGTGTCTCACAAAAAGTTGTCCTGTCTCCCTTCGAGCCCAGGGTAAGGTAAAATTTTAATATCTACAGGCATCAGCAAATTTCAAAATCAACAAATATCAGAGGCATAGTATAGTCCTGAAAAAGTACCTCCATTTATTTATTTTGGATACAGCTCCTTTCTAACTTTTTTTTATGTCTTCCAATGTATAAATAAAAAAATTAAAAAAGCTTGTTCAAAGATTTATGGACTTGTCCATGTCACTCTTGGTTAGAGACTATCATAACTTCCTCAGGCATCTTTGTTTTCAGGAACGATTAGTAGACCTCCCTCTCTCTTCCCTCAGGTAAATATTAATTCCTCATGTAAAAATAATTATTAACTTGATTGTCCTTATTGTCTACACCCAAACATTTTACAGCTTTTTTATGTGCTTGTGAGAGAATGGAAGGGGAAGCAAGGGAGTAAAAAGTCCAATACTGCATACTGTAATCAATATATTGGTAGAAAATACACATATGTGTATGATCTGCATCAGTTTTTCTTTTCTCGCTTACTGCTAGAAACTTTTTTTTTTTTTTGACTCAGCAGTATCAGATTTTCATTTAAAATTAGTGTGACTCAAAGCCTTATGTCTTAATGGAAAAGTTCACCTCATTTTGTATGTAAGTTGAGATTTGTTTTTTCCTTACATGCATCATGTTATGTCCACTTGTATTGAATTGCACTGGCCATTCCATTGCCCTGTTACTCAGGTTCAAAGAAGTTCCTCTGATTTCTACAAGTGACCTTCATCTCTATTGCCAAAATATTTGCAGTAGAAGCAAACTTTCTAAGTCTACATATGAGCTTTAATTCTTACACTTTGGCTGTTCAGTTTTGCTATATGGTTCTGTGACCAATCTCACTGAAGATATTTAAGTTCAACTCAACAAAATCTTGATCTTTACTTTCTCAAAACCCCGAAAATTTTTTTGTGAAGCTTTGCAAAAAAAGAAGTTGGTTTTATATGAACAAATCACATTTAACTGAGTGTCATTATTGTGTTATTAACTATAGTTTTACTAATTTTCCAAGTACATGGAAATGTTTCCATGCCTTCCCTGAATCTTTTCTGAAACCAGTGACACTACATTAGCTACTCTCCACTTGCATAAGGAACTTTTAAGAAAGCGATAACACACAGATGCTATGACTCAGTTTGGAAGCCTTGAATAAATAAAATTTGATTCTTATTTGTGCTAGAATTTACTCTGAATTGAAAACTCTTCCACAACTTCTATTTCAGTCAGTCCCCATGAGAAGTTGACCACCAGGAAAAATTCATCTATGAGAATCTCAGTTTCGTCATGAATGAAAAGGTCTAATGAAAAGGGTTCATTTTTCTTCTGTGTTTTATTTTCTCTGAATGCTTTAGATTTGTTTCATAGCTTAATTTTCAGTAAGTCCTAGAGACTACTGGAAGACTTCCTGCTACTGACTTGTTTAACAAAGATTTATTAACAGGGTTTTTTTCATTAGCTATTCCTCCAACTCTTTTTGGCCTTCTTTAATGCATTGTTTTTACATTTAATCTGGCAGTGTTTCTTGGCATCTTATTTAATGCATCATTATCATTTGGACTTGAGCTCAGCTTTCTAAAGGAACATTATATGAAATAATATCCCTTTTCCTTCTATTTTCTCTCTCCTGTCTGAAAATTTTCTGTACAGGCAGTGTTATTTGCCTTGTATTTCAAATATGGCATTCTATAATGGCTTCCACACCATAAAGAGTTGAATTTTCCCATTTTCTTCTTAACAAGCTGTCTTCTTGTTATATAGCTCCCATTGTAGCCTGGCAAATATCCAGGCAGCATCAGCATCTGAGGTGTGTAATCAGTAGTACAGATCAAACACTACATTTTTTTTCTGTTTAGTCCCTGAAATTTCATTACGTACAGCATTTAATACTAGTTTAGATATGTAGTTAATTAGTGTGATTTGATTTTAAGATCTCTTGACATCTAATAAATATTATTCCATCACAGCTCTGGCCAAATCTGCCATCCTGATGTTTCAATATGATGCCAATTGACAGTATTCCACCAAGTTTCCAATATGCCTGTTATGTCAATTTCTGCATTTGGGAGCAAACATCCAAAAGTTCCTTACCTAATTATTTAAAAATCTGGCATTGATGAAGAAGCATGCATTAGTGTTGGTTCTTTTTTTTGCAAACTATGTCAACAGAGTTGTCTTTTTATCTATTTAATATTTTCATTCCCTGACATGTATGTCTTTTAAGCACACCAAATTTCCACGTCATCCTCAATAATAAAAGTGCCGTCCTAAGGCATTTATCTCTTATCTACTTGCTGTTCCCCAATCTTCATGCAATATACATGGAAGATAGGAACAGTCTTTGTAAAACCTTTACTTCACATGTATGCAAATGAACCAAAATAGAAAAGATCACAGGAAGTCTTCAGTGTTTAGGAAAATAAGGACATTCACAAATTTCTCTGAAGACTCTATTTTAATTTTAAAGTATTTCTAAAACTATTAGAAGTATCTGTGTGTGCATGTGTGTTTATCAGTATTCCGATAGATTTGCATTCCTTACTCTTTTATTAAATCATCACACACAGATTATTTAGAAATAGTAGATCAAAATAAGAAAATTGATCTTTCAGTATCGTTGTCTAAGAGGAACGAAGGCCTTAAAGGTAAGTCTTGCGAATACTATTATTTCTGCTTTCCTCTGTTCTACTTGGGAATACTGAAGCAAGTTTTACTGAAAATTTAAGAATTAATTTCTCTTTGTGTTTTCCAAAAGAGAATAAAAATTGTAAATATTTGAAATTGAAAAATACCCACTTTAGTTAAATAAAACAATAAAGGAAAACATTACGGAACCTCTTTCAAAATCATATTAATTGTTTGGTCTTAAATGACAAGCAAGTGACTAGACCTTGAACCTCTGTTTTAATTTATAATACTATAGCAGCATAGGTCACACTGGAACACTGCCAGTCATCTGTCTCTTATTTTCTAATCCAGTTTTATAATAAAACTAATATGTGACAACCCACAGATGCTAAAGCAGTTTTAACAAATGTTCATGCATTTATAGTGGAAATTTCATATAGGTTGTCAAATTATACATTCAATAAGGTTGTTTTTTAATAAAATGTCTATCTTTATTAAATATGCATTAAAAGTAATAAAGGTAAAAGATGATGCTCACTAAAAAATTAGGCTGATTTAAGTGTGTCTGACAAGGCTCTAGATAAGGTATCAGCATGGTATTGCATACATATATTATAACAAATATATAGAGACAAATAAAAATGCATTAGGAAAACAACTACATTTACCGAAAGAAACAGTTATTATTTCATGTAAGTTCATATCCTTCAACTGCTATCCCTATGAATTTGAAACTAAACCATGTTAGCCTACGTTAAGTGCAGCTATGACACTCTTACCTATCTTGCTATAACATATGATTCTTTAAATAATCTTACTGTCTTTACAAAGGCAATTATTCTACAGTATAATAGACCAAAATGAACTTGTAAAATATTACTGCAGTAGTTATAATGGTACAACTGTCAGTACTGTGCTGCTAATTATGTCCAGATAGTAATGATTATTTTACCTGAGCAACATGGGTGTTTCTAGTAAGCTAATTCATTAAGCTGTTAGTTATGAAAATCAAGATATATAATACTGTCATGAAGAATTAACTCACACTTTAACTATACCCTATAATTTACTTGGCTTTTGGAACATGCTGTACAGCAGCAAAATGGTAGATTCCCCTTCTATTGGGTCACTAGCTGCATCACTGCCTTAGGGTACACCAAGAGAAAGGAGATAATGCAAAGTACTTATAAGAGAATGACTTTGCTAATATGCTAATATCTAATATCTATTGTAAGCCTTTACACGTGTCATTCAATATTTACGCATCAATAGTTTCAAATTTTTGAACAGAGCACAATTGTATTATTAATAGAACATTTTTATGTTGCCTTGTCCACTCTATTTTTGAAATGCTCACTAAATATTTTGTATTTGCTTGTAAAGAAAGATAGATTTTCAGATTTCAGTTTCTCTGCTGTCTGTAGTTGAGATCAATATAAGAGATTAATTTTTTTCCATTTTTTATACTGCTTGTAATGGTTTAACCACAGCCAGCAAGCACCACAGAGGTTTTTCTCACTTTGTCCACACTGGAATGGTGGAGAAAATCACAAGAATAAAAATGAGAAAGCTTATGGGTTATCTTTATGATATGAAGACAGTTTAATAAGTAAAGAAAAGTAAAGCAAAAAATAAATTCACTGCTTCCCATGGACTGGCAGGTGTTCAGCCCCGCCAGGAAATCAGAGTTCATGCAGCTTGGGAAGACTAACACCACCCCTCTGAACGTCCCTCATGTTTTCCTTCTTCTTCCTTAGCTTTTTATTGCTGGGTACCAAGAAACTACTTTGTACCATATCTGAGTTGTTACCTATTTGAGAAATAGGTAACTACATTATTTATTTTTAGGTACATTATTACTTTCATTAAATTCAATTTCTTTATAAGTGGTTAGCATTTTGAAATGAGAATATTTGGAATCTGTTTATGAAATATTACATGAATGGGCTATGATTCATTATAATATCTGAAATTAATTTTATTGCCATTGCTGGCATAGAATTGAAATATACAAACACGTGGAGATATGGTTAGACATACTCACATGATTAGTTCTACTCTGTAGATTTTTGTTCATTAATTTTGTAAATCAAAGGACTTAAAGGAGCATGTCTGTGGGTAAGCCTGAAAGAAAATCTCAGGTTAAAAGAAAAGGCTATTAGTATATTGCATAAAAATATTAAACTTTATTTAGTCTAAAAAAGATAGGGCATAATTAATATTTATTGAAATTATTCTATGGGTAAAGAAATTTTTCATCCTTAATAGGCTCATGTAACACAAAATCTTGTTATGAACTTAAAAATAAAAATGTTTCTCCCCAGCACCCTTGAATGTGGCAAATATTATATAGGGATTTAAATTCTCCTCCCTGCTGGCAGCTTGTCCACGACCTTCTGTAATATTCTTTAGAGGATTATAACAACTTGCCCAAACACAGCACATGGGTGCTTGCCCAGTCAAACGCTTGGATGAAAAACTTAATTCTGTTCTTAATGTGACTGTTAGAATATTAATGTGGCTTCACCTTTTGATTTGAATAAACTAATCAGAAGAAGGGTTTTTAGGCAGCTTTTCTTTGTCCAGCTCAGGCAAGTCTACATGATATTCAGTTTATTAAATGGTTATTAGTTAATCTGCCCTGGTGATATTAAAAGCCTTCCACCATCTTGCACTGTTGTTCCAATAACTCAATCAGTAAATCATTATTATCAGGTGACATTTAAATGGCATAAAAATCTTTTTCAGATACCTTACTTTTGTATGCATTTCACTCTTTTTTTTTTTTTTTTTTTTTTTCATAAAATAAGATAATGAACTGGTTCCAAACTAGAACCGGTACAATAATTTTACCCAAGAATTTCCTTTACCCAAGGGTAGTCTTTTGCTTTTCTTTTGTCAATTACATTAGTAGATGAATCTGTACAAATTCTCATTGTCACTATCAATCAATAGAGTTTTGCAATTTTTTTTTTCTCTCTGTCATTTCGTTGGTCTTAAATTGTCTAATGTTCTGCATACTTTCCCAGAAATATTGTTAGGATGCACTGAGAGATTTTTTAAAGCCAACAGTGTAATAGATGAGCATGACTGAATGGTTTTATTTATGGTATTCATTGGTTCAGCATGAAACACAGCACATATTTAAATTGTATTCATTAAAGAGTTTGCACATAAAATATTTAAAGTGAGAATAGAAAGCCCTCAACGGAAGTTAAATAGCCCTAGGGGAAAAGAATTATTACTTGAAATTATGCAGCCTATCAATCTTAAAAATAACCATGCTCGAGAAGAAGACAGTGTGTCTATCAAACAAATTTCTGTAAGGTGTATTAAAAAGCAAAACAGTTCCACTCCTACATATATTATTTATTGGACACTGATGGTTTGTTTAGAAGAAAAAAAAATTAACATAAAAACCACATTTGTAGTTCTTTCCTTTCTTTCACAACTTTACACGTCATTTTTTTTAATTTTAGAACATATTTTCCTCCCTCTTTCTCCTTTTTAGAATCCTAGTAGATATTTTTCATTCTTTTAATTTGTGATGTATTCTGATTTACACACACACACAAGGTAGTCACTTCTTGAATCTGTCTGTCATTTTGGTATTTCCTATTAGTAAATTACTTGGAAAGAGTTGATGGTGACCTGTTGTTTTTATACCTACCTGTCCCTAAAGCATGAAGATTCTAGAAGAATTCAGAACTTTGAAAGATCTGTAAATATAAGCTACTTTGAATTCTCATTAATAAGAAAAAAATATAATTTGAGTTACTGAAAATAAAACCTATGTATAACAATAACAAATTGAATCATTATCCTGTCTCATTTTGTTTGTTTATTTTCAATTGTCCATTTTTTCACCTGATGAGCAATATCTTTCAGAAAATTGTAGATAATTTTTTTCTATGTATTTGTGAAATGCTTTCAAAATAGGATTATATGTGTGTTTTATTCCTTTGGAAAGTATTTCTTGAGAGCAGAATTTTGATGCAAATGAAACAAAGTAGGGTTAATCTCATGTCAGAATGTTCAAAAATCTGCAATATAGTAAAAAACTCCATTGTCAAATATATTAGGAATGTCAGTATAGAAAACTTTAACAATAATATTTTTCTTTACAGTGTAGGGTAGAGAGCCAGACTTGAAAGAAATGGAGTAAAGAGTAAGGTTAAGATTTCACATTTACTAGCACACATTGTAAATAACTTTATTGAACTTAAAAACACTAAGAGGGAAGTCAGAATTCAGCAAGACGACTATAAACAGACAAATTATTAACAAATTTAGAAAAAAATAAGAGCTTTCTTTATCCCAGTTTTAAGTTGGTAGATATGTTCATCTATTTTCTGAGGTAAAAAAACAAAACCAGGGCACGTGAATCTAAAATCTATCATGTTTCCAAGCATCAATGATTTAGGCCCTTAGAAATAAAATGGATGATTTGACTTTTGAGTACAGTATTTTCAGAAGTTGTGCCTGTTTTTCTTTACTTTCATTGTGAAATAAAGCTACTAAATCCTTCACCAGGGTTTGATTTATAAAGTCTGAAGACTGCCTCCAATGGGTCTTGCAAAGCTGAAGGTATTTATCTCCAGTTGTACCCAACATTTTCCTCACCAGTTTTTCTCATGCTAACAGAGGCTGTATTTTCTTAACATCAGACTAAGCAAAGGAAAGGACAAGCATATTTTCTGAAAATACTCAAAGAATGTTATTACAGATTGATGACAGTTGGTTATAAAAGTGTATTTTTGGCAGAATCAACCAAATGCCACTATTAAGTGTTACTTAAGTATATACACATATCTTTAGTTATGTGAACACAGACAATGTATGTGAATACTCCATGAGAAAATAAACCAACTACTTTTTTGGGAGGGCTAAATTCTTGAACAGATTGCTACCTAGTGCCCAAACGTGCAATCTGACAGCATCACTGTTTAACCCATGTGGGTATTCTATACTGTGAGAAATATTTTGTATTTTATCCTTATGGTGCTGGATTTTTTTATTTTTATTTCAGTGTGTTTCATTGTCTTGCATGTTCACAGGAATTCTTATCAAAAGGAGTATCCTTAAAGAAGTCCTATTTCTGCCTTTGCTTCCAATACCACAATCTGGATATCTCCAACATTCATATTATTCTCACAGCAATATGCTTATACCCCCATTGAACCTTTCATACCATTTCTCAAAAAATAATTTTTTGTGTCATCTATTTTCTGCTTTACTATGCTGCTTCAATAAACAGATGAAGTCTCCTCATGCTGCAGCAGAAACAAGTGTTGCCTCTTTCTTCCTCCTGTGTAAGAAGATGACAACATCAGCATTTATCTCAGGTGATAAACTTTGTGTTGTTTTTAATGTCTGTGTAGATACAACCTCATCTCAGATACCATCTGAGCAGTCCCTACATATATTAAGCATCAAACTACAAGCAGTCTTTCTTCCCAATTCTCCTCTTTGACTAGCATAACCAAACAAGGTGAATATCTCTGTTTGATCTTGTGTACAGTTTTGCTACTGTTGACACAAATACTTCTCTGGAATTAATTTATTCTACTTATTTAAGAAACAAGTTCCTTATATTTTAAATTAATCAGAAAAGAAATTGTCTTTTTGGCCTGTAACTTCACAGTGTGATTTACACACGCAATTTATGACTTTTGCATGCCTCTCAATACAACTTTTATATGCCTATTAATAGCTATTTAAGCTTCTTTTAGTATTTATCATTCCTTTGTTCAATTGAATTTAGTGACATGCAAGTCAGAAGTAAGAATGTAAGTACTGTGTTACCAAACATATTAAATAAATAGTGCATACAGCTAATAATATATGAATGTGATATCAGACATGCACAATAGATCAGTCCTCAAATATAACCAACATCTTATCTTATAACCATCTTCTTAGCTGAAGATGTGTTGCTCGTCAAAAAGCACATTCAGCAGAACACATGTATAAACTTCAGCTCTAGTGAGTCTATACTGGGTTTCCCTTTGCTGTTGTTTTCCCTACTTTTCGAGCCAAATGGAATCTGAAATAACAGCAGATTTTTTGAATTTCATTATATTTTATAAAGTTTTTAGTGTGGTTATTTTTTTGATTTAGATAATGATTCTGTTCTAAAATCGCCACGAATTAAAAATCTTTGATGCATCAAAGAATGCTTAAGAACCAATATGTTGAATTTAAAAAACTAGTTATATATATATGTTATATAAATACTTGCTATGACTTTGTTTGATATTATGTTGAGATAATGTAAACCGTTTGTTAAGTCACACATGATAAAATGAAACAATTTCTCATATGTTCGCTGTAAAATACTGTATTTCCCAGTATTGGGTGGAAAAGCTACATAATTTTAAAATACGAAGGAGAAAATGATGTGCACAATATGGAGAAAAAATTACAGAGGTTAGAGTATTAGAATACCAACCTAAAGGTGGTCTTTGTGCTAACATATTTGATATTTCTCTAGATTATCCCTGAAAGACAATGTATTTCCAATGTCCTGGGAGAAACTTTATGATCAGATTTTTGCAACTAAAATTGTGCTAATGCATTCCTCTGACTTCTTAGCTGTCATTACCCCCCAGGCTCACAAAGCTTTCCAGCCATGCAATCCTTTGTATTACTTTAAACTTCTTTTCTATCTCGCATTTCACCACCATTTGTTAGATCTTGTATTTTTTCCTTCCATATCCCTGTAAGCTGCTTGTTGTCCCACGCCAGAATCAAAAGCTCCATCCAAGCACTTTTTAGCTTTTTTGTCATGATTGTTTTAGTCTCCTCCTAAATGAATTCCCTTTTTTCAGTCTGTTACAAATGCCACAGGCAAAATTACTCTTTGACTAGTGTTTTGAACAGATTTGGCTTTTTCTCAAACTCTCACCAGAATTTCCACACAGAGTATGTCATGTTCAGGCTCTTAAATTTGTAGTTTTCAATCTCTGAGTAACTTATAATTTTGGCCTATTTCTTCAGCATTACTTGTCTTCTCTTGTTACTTCTATAACTGCAAGTACCATCTGCATCTCTCTGCCTTTAGATTTAATCCTTTGCCTTCTCCTTTGCTGGTCCTTCTGCCTTTAGTTGGTCTGATAAGATTGCAGACTTTTCTTTTAAATGTAAATTGCTCCTTCAAATAAAGTGTACACACATAAAAATCTTTAAGAGAAATTCTGAATGTTGCTACTAATCAAATATAACCAAGGGTGGCCAAACTGACATCTAGGACAAGATGACTAGAGAATGAGGAGAGAGAGGGGCAGATATTGTTTATCTTGACTTCACTAAGGCTGTTTACACTATCTTCTATAACTTCCTGATGGAAAAATAATGAAATTAGTTCTAGATGAATGGAAAGGGAGGCTGATTGAAAATGGGCTCAGCTGCTGGGCTCAGAGGGCCCTTGTCAGTGATAAAATATCTCTCTGGAGGCTAACCTCTAGTGGAGTGCTTCAGAGGCCAACACTGAAGGTCATACTGTTTAACATCTTTTAGTGATCTGGACAATGGGACAGGGCAAAACTTCATCAAGAATGCAGATCACACAAAACTAGGCAGAGTGTATGATAACCAGATAGATATGCCACCATTCAGAGGGATCCGGACAAGCTGGAGGAGTGGACTCAAGAGAACTCAGTCCGTTTAATAAAGGGAAATTTCAAGTCCTGCACCTGAGAAGGAGTAACCCAGTATACCCATATATCAGGCAATGGTATATGCTGGGGGATCACCAGCTGGAAAGCGGCTTGCCAGAAAAGGATCTGAGTGTCCTGATACTATTGCAAAGAAGGCCAATTACATGCAGATATGGTTGATGTTTTGTACCTGCCAGGTACCTACCAAGATGCTCTATTACTCTCCTTACTCAACGGGAGTGGGAGAGGAAATACAGGGGAGAAATGATAAAGCACATGGATTGAGATAATGACAGGAAAATCATTCAGTAATTTTTGTCATGAACAAAATATATTCAAATTGGAGAAATAACTGAAATAAAACAAAATTTAAAAAAACATTCTCCCCACTCCTTCCTTCTCTCCAGGCTCAACTTTACTGCTAATTCTTCTACCTCCTTCCCCTCAGCGGTGCAGGGGGATGAGAAGCAGGGACTGCTGCCTCTTTCCTATTTTGGTGTGGGTCCTTCCTATAGGAAATGGTCTTTAGGGAGCATCTCGATTGTCACTCCTTCCATCAGCTGTAGCTGCTCAAGAACTGCTGAAGCAGGGATATTTTGCAGGGGTTGCAGTTCTGCAAGGATCGACAGCTCCAGCATGAGCAGATTGCAGAGGGCCATGGTCTTTCAAATGCCAAATATTTCCAAGGATAGAGACTTCAGGACCTCTCTGGACAATCTATTCCTGTGTTTGATCAATTTTTTTTTTTTTCTTATATCAAACTAGAATGCCCTATCTTTTATTATGGCCCCATTGCCACTATTCCCAATGTGTAGCACCACTGAGAAGATTCTGATTCCATCTTCTTAGCCCTTTCTCATCAGGTATACAGACGTAAGAAGATTCTTCTGGAGCCTTCTCTTATGTGACGCGCTGCAGTTTCCCCGGCCAGCTCTTGCAGTGGTTATTCTCTCCCCCCGGCCGCGCAGCGCGTCACGAGTGGGCCGCTTCAGGAGAGGCTGTGCCAGCTCAGTCCCGAAT